>CM019069.1:158400112-158570300 GCA_009667805.1 Leptobrachium leishanense
TACTGTAGAGGTGCTGCCGGCAGTGTGAGGATTCATATGCTGCATTATTATACTGTAAGAGAGTGCTGCCCGGCAGTGTGTGGATTCATATGCTGCATTATTATACTGTAAAGGTGCTGCCCGGCAGTGTGAGGATTCATGTGCTGCATTATTATACTGTAGAGGTGCTGCCCGGCAGTGTGAGGATTCATATGCTGCATTATTATACTGTAGAGGTGCTGCCCGGCAGTGTGAGGATTCATGTGAAAAACCAAAATGACCCGAATCACCGAATCGATCCAAAATTTTGAATCGATATTGAATCACCGAACCGAATCACCGCATCGAAAGGAAAACGGTCCGAAATGTTCAGAAACGAATAAACACCTGGGAAAATAAACAAAATATTCAGCGTGCACATCTCTTGGCCATATCTCACCAGGGGTCCACTGCATTTAAAAAAGGGTGTAAATTGGGTTTTATTTCTTTTCAATGTATTCTAATGCAAATTTGAGTTACGTGCTTTTGGTGGTGAAAGAGTTAAATCACAGATTGTAAAATGTTGCTCTTTAAATATCTATGTGTAGATAAATCCATTGTGCGGCGCATTGCGTCATCCCAGATTTGGTAATGATGGATCAGTAATGCAGGTAATCCACATTCCATGTGGTGCTGACACACACACACACATCTCGGATTAATAGGGCAGTGCTGGTGGCTTGGAGTGCTGGGTGTGGATTTAGTTGCAAGTCTGTGCTATGGCTGGGAGTGCTGGGTGTGGGCTCACAGGGGATGGCTGTGCTGTGGCTGGGAGTTCTGGGTGTGGGCTCACAGGGGATGGCTGTGCTGTGGCTGGGAGTTCTGGGTGTGGGCTCACAGGGGATGGCTGTGCTGTGGCTGGGAGTGCTGGGTGTGGGCTCACAGGGGATGGCTGTGCTGTGGCTGGGAGTGCTGGGTGTGGGCTCACAGGGGATGGCTGTGCTGTGGCTGGGAGTGCTGGGTGTGGGCTCACAGGGGATGGCTGTGCTGTGGCTGGGAGTGCTGGGTGTGGGCTCACAGGGGATGGCTGTGTTTAGATTTCTTCAGGAATGAAACGAAGCTGAAAGATTTGAAGAAACGTAAATACAGGGCGCGGAGCGTTAAATATTGACTTGTGTTAAACAGCAGAGCATCTCCTCGTGTCCAATCACTTTGCCCGATTCTTTATTAACCTCTTCTTCTCCTCCACATTTCCTGCTTCCAGTCTCAGACTCTTGTTTTCCCCCTTTATCTCTCCTCCTCCTCCTCTGTCCCTCATTTCTGTGCCCGCTCCCTGCGCACCCCTTACCCTCTCTGCCCCTGCTCCCTGCGCACCCCTTACCCTCTCTGCCCCGCTCCCTGCGCACCCCTTACCCTTCTTGCCCCGCTCCTGCGCACCCCTTACCCTCTCTGCCCTGCTCCCTGGCGCACCCCTTACCCTCTCCGCCCTGGTTGGCCTGCGCACCGCCTTACCCTCTCTGCCCCGCTCCTGCGCACCCCTTACCCTCCTCTGCCCCGCTCCCTGCGACCCTTTACCCTCTCTGCCCTGCTCCTGCGCACCCCTTACCCCTCCGCCACCGGTCTCAATCCTTGCGCACGACCCTTACTCTCTGCCCGCTCCCTGCGCACCCCTTACCCTCTCTGCCCTGCTCCCTGCGCACCCCTTACCCTCTCCGCACCGGTCTCCCTGCGCACCCCTTACCCTCTCTGCCCCTGCTCCCTGCGCACCCCTTACCCTCTCTGCCCTGCTCCCTGCGCACCCCTTACCCTCTCCGCACCGGTCTCCCTGCGCACCCCTTACCCTCTCTGCCCCTGCTCCCTGCGCCCCCTTACCCTCTCTGCCCCACTCCCTGCTGCACCCCTTACCCTCTCTGCCCCACTCCCTGTGCACCCTTACCCTCTCTGCCCCACTCCCTGTGCACCCTTACCCTCTCTGCCCAGCTCCCTGCGCACCCCTTACCTCTCTGCCGCCACTCCCTGCGCACCCCTTACCTCTCTGCCCACTCCCTGCGCACCCCTTACCCTCTCTGCCCACTCCCTGCGCACCCCTTACCCTCTCTGCCCACTCCCTGCGCACCCCTTACCCTCTCTGCCCACTCCCTGTGCACCCCTTACCCTCTCTGCCCCACTCCCTGCGCACCCCTTACCCTCTCTGCCCACTCCCTGCGCACCCTTACCCTCTCTGCCCCACTCCCTGCGCACCCCTTACCCTCTCTGCCCCACTCCCTGCGCACCCCTTACCCTCTCTGCCCCTGCTCCCTGTGCACCCCTTACCCTCTCTGCCCCGCTCCCTGTGCACCCCTTACCCTCTCTGCCCCACTCCCTGTGCACCCTTACCCTCTCTGCCCCACTCCCTGTGCACCCCTTACCCTCTCTGCCCGCTCCCTGTGCGCACCCTTACCCTCTCTGCCCTGCTCCCTGCGCACCCCTTACCCTCTCTGCCCTGCTCCCTGCGCACCCCTTACCCTCTCTGCCCTGCTCCCTGCGCACCCCTTACCCTCTCTGCCCTGCTCCCTGCGCACCCCTTACCCTCTCTGCCCCGCTCCCTGTGCACCCCTTACCCTCTCTGCCCCACTCCCTGTGCACCCCTTACCCTCTCTGCCCCACTCCCTGTGCACCCCTTACCCTCTCTGCCCCGCTCCCTGTGCACCCCTTACCCTCTCTGCCCCTGCTCCCTGCGCACCCCTTACCCTCTCTGCCCCGCTCCCTGTGCACCCTTTCTCCCTGCGCACACCATTACCTCTCTGCCCCGCTCCCTGCGCACCCCTTACCCTCTCTGCCCCCTCCCTGCGCACCCTTTACCCTCTCTGCCCCTGCTCCCTGCGCACCCCTTACCCTCTCTGCCCTGCTCCCTGTGCACCCCTTACCCTCTCTGCCCCTGCTCCCTGCGCACCCCTTACCCTCTCTGCCCCGCCTCCCTGCGCACCCTTACCCTCTCTGCCCGCTCCCTGCGCACCCTTACCCTCTCTGCCCCTGCTCCCTGCGCACCCATTAACCTCTCTGCCCCCGCCCCTGTGCACCCTTTCTCCTGCGCACCCATTACCTCTCTGCCCCCGCTCCCTGCGCACCCCTTACCCTCTCTGCCCCACTCTCTGCGCACCCCTTACCCTCTCCGCCCTGCTCCCTGTGCACCTTTACCCTCTCTGCCCCGCTCCTGCACACCCCTTACCCTCTCTGCCCCGCTCCCTGCGCACCCCTTACCCTCTCTGCCCACCCCTTACCCTCTCTGCCCCGCTCCTTGCACACCCTTTACCCCCTCTGCCCCTGCTCAGTGCACACCTCTTACCCTCTCTGCCCTGCTCTCTGCCCACCTTACCCTCTCTGCCACCCCTTACCCTCTCTGCCCGTCCTGTGCACCTTTACCCTCTCTGCACCCCTTACCCTCTCTGCCCCGCTCCTTGCACACCCTTTACCCCTCTGCCCCTGCTCAGTGCACACTCTTACCCTCTCTGCCCTGCTCCCTGCACCCCTTACCCTCTCTGCCCACCCCTTACCCTCTCTGCCCCGCTCCCTGTGCACCCTTACCCTCTCTGCCCCGCTCCCTGTGCACCCTTACCCTCTCTGCCCCCGCTCCCTGCCCCCACCACCCTCCCTTTGCTCCAGAAGGGCATGCCACGTGATGAAATGATCACAGGGTTGCAACGCAGTATCTACACTCGACCCGGAATACTGACTACGTTGCCCACAATCCCTGTACCCACAATCCTTATACTATTCATTGCACTGCCACCACAGACCAGGACTTTTTCCCAGGGTGCCTAATACCTGACTCTGATTATGCACTTCAAAATAGGGGAACAGTACAGCGACTGCACCCCACCACAACTCACTGTTTGGTAGATAGACTCGAGTTTAAACAAAGGCAAATCTCTATGATAATCCAGTCCTTCAGTTAGCGTGGATCAAATATCAGGCAGAAGCAGCTCTTAATAAATTTTATATTTATTATGATAAACTAAAAATATGATATTACAGTACATTTGGTTACAGAAAAAAAGATATGATAATCAATAATGCACACACCACCCTCTCTGAAAAATAAAAGGGATTAAACAGAGCTTACTCACACATAGCAAGCTAACCTAACAGAATGCCCTGTTTTAAACATGTAACAACATAGTGCTTATACAAATGCACCTGTAAACATGTAACACAGTGACAATATATACAGATGCCCTGTAAACATGTAACACAGTGACTATATACAGAATGCACCTGTAAACATGTACACAGTGACTATACTACAATGCACCTGTAAACATTAACACACGTGACTATATCGCATGCACCTGTAAACATGTAACACAGTGACTATATACAGAATGCACCTGTAAACATGTAACACAGTGACTATATACAGAATGCGCCTGTAAACATGTACATAGTGACTATATAACAGAAATGCGCCTTAAACATGTAACACAGTGACTATTAAGAATGACCTGTAAACATGTAACAGTGACTATATACAGAATGCCCTGTAAACATGTACATAGTGATATATACAGAATGCGCCTGTAAACAGTAACACATGTGACTATATACAGAATGCACCTGTAACATGTAACATAGTGACTATATACAGCACGCCCAAACATGTAACACAGTGACTAAATACAGAATGCACCTGTAAACATGTAACACAGTGACTATATACAGAATGCACCTGTAAACATGTAACATAGTGACTATATACAGAATGCACCCGTAAACATGTAACACAGTGACTATATACAGAATGCACCTGTAAACATGTAACACAGTGACTATATACAGAATGCACCTGTAAACATGTAACAGTGACTATATACAGAATGCGCCTGTAAACATGTAACACAGTGACTATATACCGCATGCACCTGTAAACATGTAACACAGTGACTATATACAGAATGCACCTGTAAACATGTAACAGTGACTATATACAGAATGCACCTGTAAACATGTAACACAGTGACTATATACAGAATGCACCTGTAAACATGTAACACAGTGACTATATACAGAATGCACCTGTAAACATGTAACACAGTGACTATATACAGAATGCACCTGTAACATGTAACACAGTGACTATATGCAGAATGCACCTGTAAACACGTAACACAGTGACTATATACAGAATGCACCTGTAAACATGTAACACAGTGACTATATACAGAATGCACCTGTAAACATGTAACATAGTGACTATATACAGAATGCGCCTGTAAACATGTAACACAGTGACTATATACAGAATGCACCTGTAAACATGTAACAGTGACTATATACAGAATGCACCTGTAAACATGTAACATAGTGACTATATACAGAATGCGCCTGTAAACATGTAACACAGTGACTATATACAGAATGCGCCTGTAAACATGTAACAGTGACTATATACAGAATGCGCCTTTAAACATGTAACATAGTGACTATATACAGAATGCGCCGGTAAACATGTAACACAGTGACTATATACAGAATGCGCCTGTAAACATGTAACACAGTGACTATATATAGAATGCACCTGTAAACATGTAACACAGTGACTATATATAGAATGCACCTGTAAACATGTAACACAGTGACTATATACAGAATGCGCCTGTAAACATGTAACACAGTGACTATATACAGAATGCGTCTGTAAACATGTAACACAGTGACTATATACAGAATGCGTCTGTAACATGTAACACAGTGACTATATACAGAATGCGCCTGTAAACATGTAACACAGTGACTATATACAGAATGCGCCTGTAAACATGTAACACAGTGACTATATACAGAATGCGCCTGTAAACATGTAACACAGTGACTATATACAGAATGCACCTGTAAACATGTAACATAGTGACTATATATATAGAATGCACCTGTAAACATGTAACACAGTGACTATATACAGAATGCACCTGTAAACATGTAACATAGTGACTATATATATAGAATGCACCTGTAAACATGTAACACAGTGACTATATACAGAACGCACCTGTAAATATGTAACACAGTGACTATCAGGGTTATCCAAAGAGATTCGAAAAGTCATCGCAAGTTCGGTGACTTTTCGTTCTCTTCAATTCGGTTCCTTTTGCCGATCCCATTTCGGTCACCCTGCTGTGTATTCAGCAAGCACCACAGGGCCACCGAATTGCAGGGAAAAGCTGCCGCAAAACTAACCGCAAAACCCAGCGAATGCACGCCGAAAACCCCCTAAAACATCTGGATTAACCTTTGAAAAACCCGAGCAGGAGCCGAATCACACAGAGCCGAAGCAGCTGAGACGCAGAGGAGGCAGTGAATAAATTAGCAAAAACAGTTTGTCTGAATGTATTTATTTATTTATTTATAAAGGATTTTACCAGGAAGGATACATTGAGATTTCTCTTGTTTTCAAGTATGTTCTGGGTTCAAGAACATTGAAGTGTTACAGTTACAGAAATACAAAGTATTACAATGTAAGATATTAAAAAAAAAACACAAATATACAGATTAACAGAAAATAAATATGTAGGAAATATAGTCACTGTGTTACATGTTTACAGGTGCATTCTGTATATAGTCACTGTGTTACATGTTTACAGGAGCATTCTGTATATAGTCACTGTGTTACATGTTTACAGGTGCATTCTGTATATAGTCACTGTGTTACATGTTTAGGAGCATTCTGTATATAGTCACTGTGTTACATGTTTACAGGTGCATTCTGTATATAGTCACTATGTTACATGTTTACAGGTGCATTCTGTATATAGTCACTGTGTTACATGTTTACAGGTGCATTCTGTATATAGTCACTGTGTTATGTTTACAGGTGCATTCTGTATATAGTCACTGTGTTACATGTTTACAGGTGCATTCTGTATATAGTCACTATGTTACATGTTTACAGGTGCATTCTGTATATAGTCACTGTGTTACATGTTTACAGGTGCATTCTGTATATAGTCACTGTGTTACATGTTTACAGGTGCATCTTATATGTACTATGTTACATGTTTACAGGTGCATTCTGTATATAGTCACTGTGTTACATGTTTACAGGTGCATTCTGTATATAGTCACTGTGTTACATGTTTACAGGTGCATTCTGTATATAGTCACTATGTTACATGTTTACAGGTGCATTCTGTATATAGTCACTGTGTTACATGTTTACAGGTGCATTCTGTATATAGTCACTAGGTTACATGTTTACAGGCGCATTCTGTATATAGTCACTGTGTTACATGTTTACAGGCGCATTCTGTATATAGTCACTGTGTTACATGTTTACAGGCGCATTCTGTATTGAGGTATGTTAATAGGGAGCTCTTGAGTGACTTAAGACTGGGGGAAGATTTGATGGTGTCTGGGAGGTTATTCCATAATTGCGGTGCTCTGTAAGAAAATGAGGATCGAGCCACTGTCTTTTTGTATTGTGGTATTGCAAGTAAGGTGCTGGTCCTGGATCGGAGGTTATAGGATGAGGGAGCTGACGGGGGAAGCAGTCTATTCAGGTAGGGTGGCAGCTTCCTAGAGATGCTCTTAAACACCAGGCTGGAAAGGTGAAGGGTGCGTTTAGATTCCAGCGACGGCCAGTTTAGTTCTTTTAACATGTCACAATGGTGGGTCATGTAGTAACATTGTAGCACAAAGCGACAGAATGAGTTATACAATGCGGTAAGTTTATGAAGATGTGTTTACGGGGCCACTGCATACACACATCTCCGTATTCAATAGCTGGCATAAGCATTTGTTGTACAATCTGCTTTGTTACCGCGGGGCTCAGGCAGGATTTGTTTCTGTACAGGGCACCTAGTTTGGGGTAAAGTTTAGATGAGAGTTTTTCTATGTGAGGCCAAAGGATAGATTAAGGTCCAACCACATACCTAGATATTTGAGAGAAGTGACTGTGTCAGCGTGTCATTTGATTTTGTCCCAACACATAGATGGGGATTTTGCAATTTGTGTAGTTTAGGTTTTGTTCCAAAGAGCATCGTTACAGTTTTGTCATTATTTAGTTATAGTTTGTTGTGTTTGATCCACTTTTCTACCTCTGTGAATTGTTCTTGCAGCACGGCTTCCAGCTGTGGGAGATTTGGTTTGCTGGTATAGATACGGTGTCGTCTGCGTACATGTGTACAGTTGAGGCTTTGCAGACGTTGGGCAGATCATTTATGAATATTGTGAATAGCAGGGGGCCTAGTATTGAGCCTTGGGGTACACCGCAAGTGACTGGGAGGGGGAGGGAGGAGCTGCCAGAAATTGACACATATTGTGATCGGTCGGATACATATGATTGAAACCAGGTTAGCGTGCGATCACCAATACCAGAGTTTTTAAGTTTTTCTAACAAGATGCCATGGTCTACTGTGTCAAAGGCCTAAGTGAAATCAAGGAAGATGCTCCAGTTAGGTTTCCTTGTTCCATCCCAGCTTGGATATCATTGCAGACTTTTAAAAGGGCGGTTGTAGTTGAGTGATTTGGATGAAAGCCTGATTGATCCGGGGTTAAGTAGTTCCAATATTGATAATAATCACTTAATTGTGTGTAGATGCATTTTTCCAAGATTTGTGACATTACAGGGAGCAATGATATCGGACGGTAGTTGGATACCAAAGTACTGTCACCACTTTTATGGATAGGTACCACTCTCACAGTCTTCCAGAGTTTGGGTATGTATCCAGTCGCCAGTGATTCATTGATTAGGGTTGCGACAGGATTTGCAATTGCCGGTGCACTGATTTTCAGCAGCATTGCTGGTATTTGATCAGGTCCAGACTGGTATTTCATTTTTTGCTTACGGAGAAGTTTAGTAACGACACTGACAGGCACTGATCTAAAACTGAATTCCTGTCTGATACAGGGACTTTGCACAGTTGGAGGGGCCTGACCTGGATGAGGCCTTTCTGATTGCATGATGTATGAAAGTGAAACGCTGTTTGCAAAGAAACTACTGAGCGAAAATGTCTGAAATTTACATATGAGGTCCAGGGAATGATAATAAAGAGGCTGTTACAGAAAAAAGAAGTAAACTTATAAAAATAAAAAAATCGGACTTTTAAAAAAAAAATATTAATTCAGAAAAATGCTTAAAGTATCCTAAAAAATCTATAAATAAAAGAGACTCTTTACTGCAGAATTTTATAATGAACGGTTTATTAGATATTGAATTAAAACGGGAATATTTTTAACATTGAAGCCTATGGGATTCTCCTGAATAAACCTGTCGAATTAAACCACCGAATGGCAGGGCATTAGGGGAACCTTTCACTGCTGGTTTGTGTTCTCTGAATAGACGAAGCAGTGCTTTTTTATGGGGATTTCACTGCCCTCGAACAGGCACCGAACAGGCACCGTATGTTCAGGCAATTCGCCAGGATTTGGCGAATTACCTGCTCTCTGAATAGCCGAATGGCCAGGAAAGGCAACCGAACGCAGATTTTCAGCATTCAGTTACCTTTCTCAAGCAATTCGGATCTCTTTGGATAACCCTGTTAATCTGTATATTTGTGTTTTTAATATCTTGCATTGTATTACTTTGTATTTCTGTAACTGTAACACTTCAATGTTCTTGAATCCAGGACATACTGAAAATGAGAGAAATCTCAATGTATCCTTCCTGGTAAAATCCTTTATAAATAAATAAATAAATAACAGGACATCTGTGACTCCTGGGGCTGGAGATTGGAAACACGGGCAGATCCTCACTTACATGAACCCCAATTTAAAAAGCGCTGAGCCCTTTGCTGGACTCAGAATATATAGCTTTTCCAGTTCATTCAAAAAGAACAGCCCATAGATGGTACAGCTGTAATATCGATCATCCCAAGATCGTCTCTAGTGATCAAAAGATGTGCCCGGCTGCCGCTTCTTTGATCTACGTGATCACTTACAAGGTGCTGCCACTGAGTCTGTGAAAAAGCTCCTTAGAAACATAGAAACATAGAAAAATGTCGGCAGATAAGAACCTTTCGGCCCATCTAGTCGCCCAATTACATGGATACTTTACCTGGATTTATCTTTTGTTTAGGATAGCCTTATGCCTATCCCATGCCTGCTTAAATTCAATTACTGTTTTGGCCTCTACCACTTCTACTGGAAGACTGTTCCATGTATCCACCACCCTCTCAGTAAAATAATGCTTCCTGATGTTACTTTTAACCCTTTGCCCCTCTAATCTAAGACTATGTCCTCTTGTTTTGCTACTTTGTTTCCTTTTAAATATACTCCCTTCCTCTACCTTGTGGATTCCCTTTACGTATTTAAATGTTTCTATCATATCTCCTCTGTCTCGTCTTTTTTCCAAGCTGTACATGTTAAGATCATTAAGCCTTTCCTGGTAACTTTTCTCCTTCAAGCCGTACACCATTTTAGTAGCCCTTCTCTGAACTCTCTCTAAGATGTCTATATCCTTCTGGAGATACGGTCTCCAGTACTGCACACAGTACTCCAAGTGAGGTCTCACCAGTGCTCTGTACAGTGGCATGAGCACTTCCCTTTTCCTACTGCTAATACAGGCTCTCCCTACACAACCAAGCATTCTGCCAGCATTTCCAAGCATTCTGCCAGCATTTCCAAGCATTCTGCCAGCATTTCCTGCTGCTCTATTACATTGACTACTTACCCTTAGATCCTCTGAAATAATGACCCCTAAATCCCAACCCTCAGATGTATCAAATATTCTATATTCAGCCTTTGGGTTTTTACGTCCCAGGTGCATTATCTTGCACTTAGCCACATTAAAACTCAATTGCCACAGCTCCCACCATTTTTTTAGTTTACCTAAATCATTTGACATTTGGCTGATCCCTCCAGCAACGTCAACCCTGTTGCGAATCTTTGTGTCATCAGCAAAAAGGTGTGAGATGCCTGTGGACTCCTGCAGGGACGGGACCCGGGACATTCCAATAGAGCAAATGGGTAACTTCCACCCCTATCATTCAGAGCAAAGAAAACCTATCCTGCAACAGCCTGTGATATCCCTTCGGGGGGGGGAGACAAACATTTTCATTATTTTCTAGCACACACCATGAACTGAGGCTTTTACTAGTCGGCTGTGCGGCCTTTCCCCTCATATATACAGATATATAGATAGATACATGTATCTCTATCTAATTCGCGACACCCTGCGTAACCTGTACCCTCCTGTGCCCCATTATCTGTCCCTCACACCCATATTTCTCTCATACTCAGCTCACACTTTCCCCCAGACCTCCACCCTCCTCTCACTCTCTGCACCCCATTCCTCTCCTCATTATCTTCACACCTCCTCCTCTTCTCCCCCGCTTCCCTCACTCCATGGCTTGTCTCCCATATCTTATCATACGTCCCCCCTCGCTCTTTAATCCTCCTCGTATCTCTCCGGTTCACGTACCTTAAAACGCTCCCCTAGGCTGTCACCCTGCACCCCCGCTCTATCCCCCCTCTTTTTCCACATGCGTTCCCATACATTTTTCCCCGACATCCTTTTCCAGTTCTTCTCCCTCACATCCGTATAATTTCCAATCTATAGATCACAGGAACTTTTCACGGGCCTGTATCTCATGCTGATGGTGACACCATGTGGGTCGTTTGTGGACGGTGACCCACTGGATCGTGCGTGGACAGTGACTTGAACACATATTCCCGATTCTCGTCGCGTGACAAGATGGCCGCCCTGGGGTTGGCTCTGCCCGTCATTTTAAGCCTGATCATCGGGAGGGGTGAGTCTGTTAACTGTCCGCTTGATATAATTATATGTTTGTAATTTGTTTAACACAAGCTAATTTGGTCACGTTATTATTTTTAACCACTTCACTACCATGATGGTGTATTTTTATATATATATACACCAATAAGCAGTAGGGGACACAGCAGCCTGACATCGTCTTAACATGACGCGGAGCTGTGCTGCATCACTGCAAGTTACTTTCATACGTGCTCCAGAAGGGGCGTCCAAAGCTTTAGCAGCGAATGAATGATGCTCGGGGCGCTAACGCTTTATAAAAACAGCTGGGAATGTTTCTGAACGACGTCTCCCCGTCTGATCCTGCATGGAGACCTGGCCTGCAGTAACTCCTCCTGGCCACTAGGTGGTGACATCTCCCCGTCTGATCCTGCACGGAGACCTGGCCTGCAGTAACTCCTCCTGGCCACTAGGTGGCGACATCTCCCCGTCTGATCCTGCATGGAGACCTGGCCTGCAGTAACTCCTCCTGGCCACTAGATGGCGACATCTCCCCGTCTGATCCTGCACGGAGACCTGGCCTGCAGTAACTCCTCCTGGCCACTAGGTGGTGACATCTCCCCGTCTGATCCTGCACGGAGACCTGGCCTGCAGTAACTCCTCCTGGCCACTAGGTGGCGACATCTCCCCGTCTGATCCTGCACGGAGACCTGGCCTGCAGTAACTCCTCCTGGCCACTAGGTGGTGACATCTCCCCGTCTGATCCTGCACGGAGACCTGGCCTGCAGTAACTCCTCCTGGCCACTAGGTGGCGACATCTCCCCGTCTGATCCTGCATGGAGACCTGGCCTGCAGTAACTCCTCCTGGCCACTAGATGGCGACATCTCCCCGTCTGATCCTGCACGGAGACCTGGCCTGCAGTAACTCCTCCTGGCCACTAGGTGGCGACATCTCCCAGATAAACAGGTTATGACAGTAAGGAATTCGCTGGGAATATTCCCACATATTTAACACTGTATAACTAAACATCACTTAAAAAAAAAATCCCTTGTTCCTGAGTGTTTCTTTCCCCAGACAGTCACTTGGTCCTGAAGGGGTTAAACTGGGAGATGGTTTAATATATATATACACACTTACAATATACAGATTAAGTTACAGGAGGTGCGGGAATTCTAAAGTATAAGTAAAATAGAGCAGACTGGAGAGAATCGGATGAATTCAGGAATTTCTGTTCTTTTTCATTAATTAGAATTTTTCGTCAGATTTAAACATTTTACAAAGTAATGAATAAAGAAATAAAAGAGACGACGAATCCATTTAATTCACACTGTAATAATGACAGACAGTAAAGTTCCCAAAGGCCCGAATGTCTCCTATATTTTTAGCCTTTTAACCCTCCACCATCCAGTGAGGTCTTATCGCCGGTTATCCCTGAAAAACAAAATGGCCGTCAAGGGCCCAGCATCGCCAACAAGGACACAAGTCGCTGTAAATATTTTCTACAAGACTGCGGAACCATCAAGAGAGACACCCAAACCTTTGATTATTCATGAAGACATTCCATCATTTGTCCCTCAGACCCAGAGCGCAGGATGAGCGACAATACGAGGGAGGCCGGAGTTCATCAAGGACCACTGAGCCCAAAGCCTCGTTATGAAGGGCTCCTTGTGCTCGTGGTTGACTTGTGGCTACGGGAGGAGTTTATAGAGAGGCTCTATACAATGTGCAGACAGACAGATCCAACACGTGCTGTAACTCACTGCAAAATGAGGAGGAGCCCTGATCATGTATGAGTTTATAATCTGGAGGGACCTGAGGAGCAAGTTAAGCAGATCTCGGCATTAATCGAGAGGAAGGTGGCATGCTGGGAATCCTTTCACCTGTGAATACATTTAAAAACCTTGTAATTTATGGGATGTAGCAGTGAAGGAAGGTGTGGAGGTAAACATTGCACCATGTGATGGGGGAGACATTGTACAGCCTCCTTAACAATGGGAGCTCTGGTAGACATGAAGTCCTCATCACACGTAGCCCATGTGCCGGCGGGCACCAGGAGACCAGGGTCAGCACCTCTGGCCTGAAAACACCTTATGGAAAATGAACGATTCTCTAGCAGCACATGTTGATAAACTCGATCGAACGTCTATGTAGTGGAAGTCTCTTCTCTCCTCTTTCTCTGCGGTCAAAGACCTCTGCGTTTGAAGCATTACCGGTCCGGCCGTGGATGATAAATAAAGCTGTGCTGGAGCTCGTCCATATTTTATGGTACAGAGTAAATCTTTTTAATAATTATCCCCATGAGGGCAGGCGAGAGGTCCTTTATGTAGGATTTGGGGTACGGTGCAACCAGGGACAAGCCGGTGACGGTAGAGAATTTGGTAGCTGCAGAATTATCATTTTCTGTAACCGGTTGTGTTTGGGAGGGATGTGTTTTACATAAATGATAAATATTTGTGGTTTAAGGATATTCCTCCTCCCGGGACACCGTTTCTTCTTCTCAGCAGACAGTCAGGCCTCCCAAGAGGAGATGGTAAACGGCGTCCTGGATCAGCCCGTCACTATAAACTGCTCCTTCATCATCCCAGAGAACTGGCGAAACGAGGAGCTGAAGGTCATGTGGTTCCTGAACTTTACCAACAAGTTGCTGGATTGTGTTGTGGGGTCAGGTGGAGCTCCTGTCTGCCAGGAGTCATCCTCGTCGTCCAGGATGAGACTTGTTGGCGACGTGATCCATGGGAATGCCTCTCTGGAAATCCTCTCCATGCTCCAGTCTGATGCCGGGAGCTACCAGTGCTGGGTAATCTTCCCCATGGCCTACGTCCGGGTGGACAAAGAGCTCAGACTTTTGGGTAAGGCCCATTTTATTTTGCATTAATACAGACACCCAAGGGGAGACCAAACCATAATGAGACAATATGGGGACTTTATAAAGACATCTGTACGAGACTCGCAATCCAACCACCAGGACAACCGAGGCATTGTCCATGCTTTCATGTCCTGTAACTGAGGAACTGAAAATCCCTCTTCATGTCTTCTCTGCTCCTACAGGGACAAAGCAAGGCTTCCCACTGGTGGTTGAATATCTGGTGGTTATAGTGGGTTTCATGCCATCCAAATCCTCTTTAAACCTGAGCTGGGGCTCAATCACACGAAGCAAAAAACTAAGATTGACACACAATGTATGAAGCAATATACACAGGGCAGCCCTTTTCATGGCATAAACATCGAACAAAACATTTAAAAATGCAAAAAAAACTTCACAACTAGATTTAATCCGGCCCAATGGCTGAAATCGGCACATTGTTTCGGTTCCGGAGCCTTAAGTCTGGGTTTACCGGCTTTTCGCTTCCCAGTAAATGATTGGATGTATTATCGTCTCTCGCTGCTGCGCTTTTCAGGGGAAATATCGGCTTCAGTTTTTCAATTTGAGTTTATTGGGATCTCGATTTCCAAAAAAATATCAAGAGCTCTAAAAGGTGCCGATATAAAAGGTTTATTTGGGGTGCTGGTAGCGCCATGTAATTGGTTTGGTCCCCGGGAGAGCAACCAGGTAATGACAAAAGTTGAGAGAAAATTCTCGAAGGCCGGAAGATTAGGGGAGAGTTTGATTCGGCGAGGGGAGTCATTCCACAGGACCGGAGCTCTTATAGTTAGAACCTGCAAAGCTTTACTGTAATATTTCTACTTTTATAGTAGACATGTGCATTCGTTTTAGTACTAAAACGATTTAGTACGAATTTTGGGATAATTTAGTTTTCGTATGACTCAAGAGATACGAAACTGCTCAGTACAAAAAACGAAAGAACCTAAAATAAAATGCACTACATTTTAGTTTCAGTCCTTTTTGTGATTTTACATTGAGTGAAGGAGACCAGCAATGAAGAGCGCAACATCCGAAGTTCTGCACCCTCCACATGCCAATGCAGTAGGATGTTCTATACAGAGAGTGGCATTAATTAATGCAGGAGGATGTTCTATACATTATACAGAGAAAGGTATAAATTGAGGAGGATGTTCAATACAGAGAGGGGCATTAATTAATTCAGGAGGATGTCCTATACATTATACAGAGAGGGGAATAAATTAATGCAGGAGGATGTTGCATACATTATCCAGAGAGGAGCGTTTTTTTTTTTTTTAGCCCTTTAAATCCAGTGGCTGTGAGCGTGAGATCGGCTGCTTTTTATATTATCTCAGTACAATGTATTAGGCTCAGATGTTACAGTAACTGACTGTAACAGCACTCAGAGTTTCAGTAAAACAAGGAAATAATATTGTTCTAACTCTTATATATAAAATATTATTTACTAGTTTTACTGAAACTCTGAGCAGTAGGGATGAGCCGAACACTCTCGAGTTCGGTTCGAGCACGAACCCGAACTTCCCATTTGTTCGGGACAAACCCGAACCCGAACTCGAACCCCAAGCAAGTCAATGGGGCTGAAAATTCGGTTTTTTAGAGTGCCTCCAAGAGGGCATATATGCTACATATTTGCCATAAAAGGTGTATGGGGGTCGGGTAGTGCCCTGGAGGACAGGAAACAAGGACAAAAAGTAAAAAAAAAACGTTTTTAAAGGGACAGTGAGTTTTCCATGAAAAAGGGTTAAAAATAAAAACCAAAAATTCCTTCAAATATCGTGCCTAGGAGGTCCCATAACTTGCCCGTGAAGTGGCGGATTTCTAGGATGTATAGAAACACTTAAAAACAAAAAAATTACGTTTCATATGACGGTAAATGCTTTTCCTTAAATCTATCCATAAACAACTGCTTGGGGCGCAGTCTGTATGAAAAGACATTTTAGGACGCACAGAAAAAGTTTAGTGATTTTTTGGCTAAATTATTGTGAAACTTATGCAGGCTTTGGATGAAAGTAACAATAGGTGCTTTAAAATTGGGCTTTTACAGGGTTATCCAAAGAGATTCGAAAAGTCACCGCACGTTCGGTGACTTTTCGTTCTCTCCAATTCGGTTCCTTTTGCCGATCCCATTTCGGTGACCCTGCGGTGTATTCAGCAAGCACCACAGGGCCCCCGAATTGCAGGGAAAAGCTGCCGCAAACCTGACGAAAACTAACCGAATGCACGCTGAAAACAAGCAAAAACATCTGGATTAACCTTCGAAGAAGCCGAACAGGAGCCGAACAGGAGCCGAACAGGAGCCGAACAGGAGCCGAATCACACAGAGCCGAAGCAGCTGTGACGTAGAGGAGGCAGTGAATAAATTAGCAAAACCATTTGTATGAATCTGGGAAAATGAAACGCTGTTTGCAAAGAAACTACTGAGCGAAAATGTCTGAAATTTTCACAGGAGGTCCAGGGAATGATAATAAAGAGGGCTGTTACAAAAAAAATAAGTAAACTGAAAAAAAAAAAAAAAAAAAAATCGGACTTTTAAATTTGTTTTTAAAATTCAGAAAAATGCTTAAAGTATCCTAAAAAATCTATAAATAAAGAGACTTTTTGCTGCAGAATTTTATAATGAACGGTTTATTAGATATTGAATTAAAACCGAATATTTTTAACATTGAAGTCTATGGGATTCTCCTGAATAAACTTACCGAATGAAACCACCGAATGGCAGGACATTAGGGGAACCTTTCACTGCTGGTTTGTGTTCTCTGAATAGCCGAAGCATTGCTTTTTTATGGGGATTTCACTGCCCTCGAACAGGCACCGTATGTGCAGGCAATTCGACAGGATTTGGCGAATTGTCTGCTCTCTGGATAGCCGAATGGCCAGGAAAGGTAACCGAACGCTGATTTTCAGCGTTCGGTTACCTTTCTCAAGCAATTCGAATCTCTTTGGATAACCCTGTTAGCGTCGGCAACAGTGCCGTCACACCGTAACCCCTCTGAGGATATGAATCTGATACAGGCGTCAATGGCAGTGCACCCAGATATTGTGCCTTTAATGCCAGGCCAGCAAGTATCATCATACAGTAACCCCTCTGTAGTATTGTGGAAGAGTTCAGGGGTGGACCATGTGGTTGGTCCTATATTGAATTTTTGTTTTTTTTTATCTGGTAATGGGCGTCAGTGCACCCAGATATTGTGCCTTTAATGCCAGGCCATCAAGTATCATCATACAGTAACCCCTCTGTGGTATTGTGGAAGAGTGCAGGGTTGGACCCTGCTGTTCAAAAAATTTAAATGATATAAATCTGGCACAGGCGTCAGTGCAGCCAAATATTGTGCCTTTCATGGCAGCAAGTACCTTCACACCGTAACCCCTTTGTGGTATTGTGGAAGAGTTCAGTGCTAGAGGTTTTGTGCATGCAGAAGACATACCCGATCTATTCCGTTACTTCGGCATCAGGGGATCGATAGCTGCTGATCCAGGACTGATTCATTTTTATAAATGTCAGCCGGTCTACAGAGTCGGTGGACAGACGCACTCTTTTGTCTGTGACAAAACCTCCAGCGGCACTGAACGTCCTTTCGGAAAGCACGCTAGATGAAGGGCAACCTAGTAGCTGCATAGCAGATTGGCTAAGTTCTGGCCAGTGATCCAATCTCAACACCCATTAAGCCAGTGGATCATCTGCTGGAAAGGTATCCAGGTTTGCCCTTGCCCCTAGGTAGTCCTGCACCATATGGTGAAGACACTGGCAATGGGTGCCTACATTTGACGTCCCTGGGCGTCGAGGACCAAATTTTTTTTTAAAATGCATCAGTCAAGCGGCCCTGGCCTTCACCGCTATTCCTCTGATCACCTGCAGCCTCAGAAGCACGTGTGTCAGCAGTAGCACTTGGTAATCTAACAGTGCCTGGAAAGGTGTTACACAAGTTTCGCTTTAGAGCGTCCTCAAGTTTTGTCATCCTGTGCTCTCTCTTTGTGGGCAGGATGAGCTCTGCAACTTTCCCCTTGTGGATCAAGAAGGGTTGCCAACCAGTAATGATCCCTCTCCTTGATAGCACAAATCCTGGGGTCCTTTAGCAGGCTTTGCATCATTAGGGAGCACATGCAGCGTAGGTTGGAGGTGGCATTAGCTGCCGAGTCTTCCTGGTCAATGAGGATGACCGTATCGTGCACTTCCTCCTCCCAGCCATGCACTAGCCCTTCTGTTTCTGGGCACACAAAACCCTCCCTTGAGGAATCCCCACCTTCAATGCCCCCACTACTTAAATAGTCCTCATCCTCCTCCTGTCTGATCTGAGTAGGACCCGCTGGAATGCTGTCTGCGGAAAGACTGGGGCCTTGAGAGCTAGGGAAGGCCTCCTCTTCCTCCCGCTGGTCTGCCTCTAGAGCCACATCTATAATTCCCCGCAGAGTGTGCTCCAGCAGGAACACTAAAGGAATTGTGTCACTGATGCATGCACTGTCCCTGCTCACCATCCTCGTTGCTTCCTCAAATGGTGACAGTACAGTGCATGCATCCTTGATCATCAGCCACTGCGGGGGGGGGGGAACAAGTTGACCTGAACCTGTCTTGTGCCATACTCACACAGGTACTCGTTGATGGCCCTCTGCTGCTTGTGCAGATGCTTCAGCATTGCTAATGTCGAGTTCCACCTGGTGGGCATGTCACAGATCAGACGGTTTGTGGGAAGGTGGAATTCTCTTTGAATTTCTGCCAGGCGAACGCTTGCTGGGAATGACCGTCTGAAGTGGCTGCAGACTTTTCTGGCCTGGATGAGAAGCTCTGTCAGCCCTGGGGACTTGGTTAGGAAACGCTGTACCACCAGATTTAGGACGTGTGCTAGGCATGGTACATGCGTCAATTTACCCTTGCGTAGGGCGGAGAGAAGGTTGCTGCCATTATCGCAGACGATCATTCCCAGCTCAAGCTGGCGTGGTGTTAACCATCTCTGCACCTGCCCTGCAGAGCTGACAAAATTTCTGACCCGGTGTGGCTCCTGTACCCTAAACAAACCAGCTCAAGCACAGTATGGCATCTTTTTGCTTGAGCCATTGCGTACACCCTGTCAGGCGTGGGTTTAACTGCCACTTTGCCAGAGACAGAGAAGGAGGAGGAGGAGGAGGAGGAGGAGGAAGAGGTGGTGGTGGTGGAGGTGGAGCAGACAGACCTCATACAAGCAGCTTTCTGGAGGCGTGTTGGATGAAGAAGCTCCAGCACAGAGCCCCATCTTGGATCCCTCCCAGCTGCAATCAGAGTTACCCAGTGTGCCGTGAAGGAAATGTAACGACCCTGTCCATGCTTGCTGGACCACGTGTCTAAAGTGACATGCACCTTAATGCTGACTGCCTTTCCCAATGACTGGATAACATTGTCTTCCACGTGCTGGTATAGTGCTGGAATGGCCTTGCGTGAAAAGTAATGGCGTTTTGGAACCTGCCACTGTGGTACAGCGCATTCAGCAAATTCACGGAAGGGAGCAGAGTCCACCAGCTGGAAAGGCAGCAGCTGCAATGCGAGTAATTTTGCTAAGCTGGCATTTAGACGCTGTGCTTGGGGATGGTTGGGACTATATTTTTTCTTTTGCTGCAGCAGCTGCGGCAACGTAATCTGACTGCGTAAATCTTCAGCTACTGGGATGATGTCACATTGTGAGGAAGGACCTGCTGGTACATCCATTACTGTAGCATCATCCCTGTCAATGGAGGTTGTAGGCAATTGCATGGCAGGACATACAGTGTGGGTAGAGACAGATGAGGAGGAGGAGGACCTCCTGCTTGCCCTCTTATCTGTGTCTGGGAGCGTCTGCCTGTCCTTTTTGTTCTGTCAGACATGGTGAGTGATTTATAGATTAATATATACAGAACTCGGATTCAACTCTGGTATAAAGATTTAAAGAACTCTGGTATAACTCAGTGAGACACACTGATAGCTGGCAGCCAGTGACAAGACACAGATTACACGTCTCAGACACCTCCTATAAATCAGTGAGACCCCTTGATGGGTGGCAGCCAGTGAGAACACATGGATTATAACAATTCCCAAATGTTTTAAAGAAATTAGTGACACCCAAAATACTGGGTGGTACTGGCTGTGTGACAAGAGACAGATCACCTCAATTCACAAATGTTTTAAAGAAATTAGTGAGCCCCAAAATACTGCGTGGTACTGGTGGTGTGACAAGACACAGATCACCTTAATTCACAAATGTTTTAAATAAAGTTGTAAACCCCAAAAAACTTGCTGGCACAGTGACAAGACACACATCACCTAAATTCCCTGATATTTGGTAGATATGAGACCCCCCCAGACCCCCCCCCAGTAGCGTGGCAGACTGACAGTAACAAGACACAACTATATCCTTTGAAATCTCCTCTGAAATGCGTGCAGAATCGGCGCGTGGAAACCTTTTATAGTGTGCTGCGGGAAAATTTGCCCAATCAGGACTCTGAGCCGTGATTGGCATAGTGTTGAACCAGTCTTGCACCAGACCTGTGGTCAGGTGCAAGGCTGTAGCCAATTAGGAGCTTCGGGCCAGTGGGAAAATGCATTGTTGTCCATTGTGGTCGAACATGCGGCGAACACCCGGAAATGTTCGGTGTTCGCGATCTACTCGAACAGGCTAAGTTCGGGTCGAACCCCGAACCATCCGAACCCGAACCGCTCATCCCTAATGAGCAGCAGTCAGTTACTGTAACAGCTTTGCCTGACACGGGACAGTATTACAATGTTGGTGCTATCTTAACCAGAGCTGTTGTAAACTGAAAACCTCCATAGGCTATAATCGCTCTGGGAAGTTTACAACAGCTCTGGTTAAGTTAGCACCAACTATGTAATATGGCCCACATTGTGCTGAGAGTGAGAGATACTGTAACGAGCAGCGATCTCAGCCCTCTGAGGAGCCACTACAATAGTAATTGTATCCACTGGTTTTCGGATGAAGGAAATTAGTTTTCATACTAAAGAACTGAAAACGAATTTCTTTAGCAACTAAATAAATTGCATTTTAGGACTAATCCATTAGTTCAAAATGAAATTTTGTGCCGTGCACATGTCTATTTTATAGTATATCGCACAATTACAGGATTTACAGTGAAAAACATGCAAATCCGGGATTTACAGCAAAATGTGCGTTTGTGGGATTTCAGATCACAACGTGTATGTCTGGGGTTTCATTTCACAATGCAAAACGTCCAGGATTTACAGCTTAACTGTAAAACACAGAAAGCGATCGCATGCGCAAACGTATCTACACCCTGGTTTTCGGGTATTGAAGCAGCCTGACATTTTTTCTAAGCAGGGATAATTTTTGGAATACTGACTCGGGCTGAATTTTTCAAATTGAATCAGCAAATCTCTTCAATAAAAAAATAATAATAAAAAAATCCACAAGGTGTTAATATTTAAAAAAACGAAAACCTGCTGACGGAGCCTATATCTGGATCGATTCCGATTATTTTATTACAGGTGTGTTTTGATTTGGCGATTCAGAAATTCAGACGCTTGCGTTGTTCCAAATCGCTGATATGCGACTGAATATCTACAGTTGTGTTCAAAATGATTCAACCCCCACTGAAATTGAGTGTTTTGGCCAGTTTGACATTGATTTTGATCATTCAGTCATCTTGCTTACAATTAAATCAAAGAGGCACGAGTAGGTCAGACAAATATAACATAACATTTATAATGAAATAAGCACAAATGTCTTTTCTGTGCTCACATCATTATCAGTTTTATTCAACCCCCAAGTGACATTCAATCTTAGTACTTAGTACAACATCCTTTTACAGTTATAACAGCTTTTAAACGTGAAGCATAGCTTGACACAAGTGTCTTGCAGCCATCTACGGGTATCTTCGCCCATTCGTCATGGGCAAAAGCCTCCAGTTCAGTCACATTCTTAGGCTTGCGCACTGCAACTGCTTTCTTTAAGTCCCACCAGAGGTTCTCAATGGGATTTAAGTCAGGTGACTGCGATGGCCACTCCAAAATGTTCCAGCCTTTAATCTGCAACCATGCTCTAGTGGACTTGGAGGTATGCTTGGGATCATTGTCCTGTTGAAAGGTCCAACGTCTCCCAAGACTCAGGTTTGTGACGGACTGCATCACATTGTCATCCAATATCTCCTGGTACTGAAGAGAATTCATGGTACCTTGCACACGCTGAAGCTTCCCTGTACCTGCAGAAGCAAAACCGCCCCAAAGCATGATTGACCCCCCTGCCATGCTTCACAGTAGGCAAGGTGTTCTTTTCTTCATAGGCCTTGTTCTTCCTCCTCCAAACATAGCGTTGATCCATGGGCCCAAACAGTTCTAATTTTGTTTCATCAGTCCACAGAACACTATCCCAAAACTTCTGTGGTTTGTCCACATGACTTTTGGCATACTGCAGTCGACTCTTCTTATTCTTTGGAGACAGCAAGGGGTGCGCCTGGGAGTTCTGGCATGGAGGCCTTCATTACGCAGTGTGCGCCGTATTGTCTGAGCTGAAACTTCAGTACCCACATCTGACAAATCTTTTCTCAGTTCCTCAGCAGTCACACGGGGACTTTTCTCCACTCTACGCTTCAGGTAGCGCACAGCAGTCGAAGTCAGCATCTTCTTTCTGCCACGACCAGGTAGCGTTTCAACAGTGCCCTTTGCCTTGAATTTGCGAATGATGCTTCCTATGGTCTCTCTTGGTATGTTTAACATCTTTGCAATCTTCTTATAGCCATTGCCCTTCCTGTGAAGAGTAATCACCTCTTCTCTTGTCTTCCTGGACCATTCTCTTGACTTCACCATGTTTGTAACCACACCAGTAAATGTCTAGAAGGAGCTGAGTATCACAGTCATTTTAAAGCTGCCTAATTGGTGCTTATTATGCTTTATTGCTGCTCTGTGACATCCACAGGTGTTTTCAATACCTGATTGAAAACACTTGAATGAACCTCTGTTCTTCAGAGTGATAGTCTTTAAGGGGTTGAATAATTGTGTCAATGAAGAATTCACAAAAGAAACATTTACTACTGTATTACAAAACCAATTGATGTCATTTTAGTTGCACATGGTTCTTTAAAAAGTCCTTGTAGGATTTCATTCTGAATACAATTACAAATGTACACTAAATTCCCTAAAACCCTTTACAGCATTGGGGGATGAATCATTTTGAACACAACTGTATTCATCAACAACTGAATATTTTACAATTATAACAATAAACAGAAGCATAAGATTCCTTAATCAAATCAGTTTCTGTATAAAAATGTTTTAAAAATAAAATCATAATAATAATAATGATAAGTGGCCATGTCCAAACATACATCGGAAAAATTCAGATTTAACAGGAATTGTCAAAAGATAGAGATAGAACTGCAACCCTGACCCTAACCCACCCTGACCCTAATCATACGACACACAGAAACTAACCCTGACCCTAATCTTATGACACACAGAAACTAACCCTAACCCAACCCTGACCCTAATCATACGACACACAGAAACTAACCCTAACCCAACCCTGACCCTAATCATACGACACACAGAAACTAACCCTAACCTAACCCTTGCCCTGTCCTTAATCATGAATGACACACAGAACTTCTAACCCTAACCCGTCCTAAGCCTAGCCCTGTCCTTAATCATATGACACACAGAACTTCTAACCCTAACCAAATTCTAGATCTAACCAAACCCTAATCATAGGATACACAGAAATTCTAACCCTAACCAAATTCTAGATCTAACCAAACCCTAATCATAGGATACACAGAAATTCTAACCCTAACCAAATTCTAGATCTAACCAAACCCTAATCATAGGATACACAGAAATTCTAACCCTAACCGTTACCTTAGCCCCCCAAACCAAATGTGGTTATATATTCGATCGTTACCGATATTAATTTCCGAATTGGTCCGATACTGAACTAGTCGGCAGCGTCCAATAGTCTGAATCCGCTGGATCCAACAGGTACCAGATTCCTAAACAATGCAAACTGAGCTGCACATGTATAGCACGTCTACAATAAAGATCACATCCCCCTATGTAATATCCGGGGCTCTCGTTGCCCGTTTGTACATATTAATCGTGCACGTATAGCTCCGCATTATTCGTTGTTTGGTTCAGTCGTCCAGCTCAGATATTTTCTGCTGGATGTTACAGTTTTGTCGTATCAGGATATAAACATTCTCATGTGTCACAGCATCTCCTGTTATAACACCATGGCGCTCGTGTTGGTTATATGGGTGTAGTTTCCCTGTGTATAAGGCTTTGTGTCCCTTGTTCTCAGGTGAAGAGGCTCCTCAGATGACACGTGTTTGGCTCGAGGTGTGGAGTCCACGTTTGCAGAATTTCTTCCCAACGTGCGGCTGGATCTTGACGCTCTCCCTGGCTGCGCTTCTGTTATACCAACGTTACCATCCGAGAGGCCAAAGGAAACACACAGTTCTCGTTTAATGACTGCATCTTCAGATGTCACGCAGACAGACGTCTAGGAATCGGAACATTCTGGAATAATGAACCATAAAATCCCAGGAACTGGGGGAAACCCAGTACTCTAGACATTATCCCAGATGGTGGAGAATGATACATAACGTTACAGTTTGCAGGATGTGAATATTCTGGGATAATGTAACGTCCAGGTGACGGGGGAGGGGCTGAACATTACACCGAATGATACATAACGTTACAGTTTGCAGGATGTGAATATTCTGGGATAATGTAACGTCCAGGTGACGGGGGAGGGGCTGAACATTACACCGAATGATACATAACATTACAGTTTGCAGGATGTGAATATTCGGGGATAATGTAACGTCCAGGTGACGGGGGAGGGGCTGAACATTACACATAATGATACATAACGTTAGGGTTTGCAGGATGTGAATATTCTGGGATAATGTAACGTCCAGGTGACGGGGGAGGGGCTGAACATTACACCGAATGATACATAACGTTACAGTTTACAGGATGTGAATATTCTGGGATAATGTAACGTCCAGGTGACGGGGGAGGGGCTGAACATTACACATAATGATACATAACGTTACAGTTTGCAGGATGTGAATATTCTGGGATAATGTAACGTCCAGGTGACGGGGGAGGGGCTGAACATTACACATAATGATACATAACGTTACAGTTTGCAGGATGTGAATATTCTGGGATAATGTAACGTCCAGGTGACGGGGGAGGGGCTGAACATTACACCGAATGATACATAACGTTACAGTTTGCAGGATGTGAATATTCTGGGATAATGCAACGTCCAGGTGACGGGGGAGGGGCTGAACATTACACAGAATGATACATAAAGTTACAGTTTGCAGGATGTGAATATTCGGGGATAATGTAACGTCCAGGTGACGGGGGAGGGGCTGAACATTACACATAATGATACATAAAGTTACAGTTTGCAGGATGTGAATATTCGGGGATAATGTAACGTCCAGGTGACGGGGGAGGGGCTGAACATTACACAGAATGATACATAAAGTTACAGTTTGCAGGATGTGAATATATGGATAAAAGCAGACACTCGGGAAATGGGCCGCAGCGGAGACGCAGCGCATGGGCAATAGAATAGACACAATAACAGGCTGCACGATTGAAAGAATCGCCACATCAGCGTCATGGAGAATACAGGAAAAATACAATTATAACGGAAAAATGAAAAACATGAAATTTATAATTAGGAAGAACTATATAAAAAGAAAACAAATAGCTGCACATACTCCAATACAATAAACGGTCAAAGCGATGTTTCTGTCCTTGTGGCAACTATCAATGCACATACCTGGCAGAAAAACACACACATAAAGCGATCATTAGTGAAACAGTACGACTTTGCACATCACCAAACAATGCGGAATCCAGAGATTCCTAAAGGGAAAGCACCGAAATGTCACCGACAAATGTTTCCCGCGCTTCCCTGCACTTCAGGGAATTTAAAGTTCCCCACCCTCTGGTGAATTCAGCATTCAACGCAGGGTCCCCGGAAAAACCCGCTGCAAAACCGCTGAAAACCCACACGAACCACCGCAAAAAATACGCCAAACATGCTGGAAAAAGCCGACGAGCCGCTGATCACAGCGCAGAGCAGCTGCTGGAAAAATCCAACAAGCAGTGGAAGGGGGTAAAAAAAATTGCATATAAAATCCTATGAATGATAATAAAAAGGGCTGTTAGAGAAAAATAAAAAACGCTTTTAAAAAGAAAATGGGAAAAAGTTTTGCCCAAAAAATCCCGAAAAATGCCAAACAACATTATAGAAAATCTATAAATAAAGAGACTTTTTGCTGCAGATTAAAATAATAAACGGTTTATTATATATTGTATAAAAACGGGAATATTTTTAACATTGAAACCTATGGGATTCGCCTGAATAAACCTGTCGAATGAAACCACTGAACAGCAGGACATTTCACTGACATTTCTCTGCTGTTCAATGTGAATAGATTAACCATTGCTTCTATATGGGGGATTTTACTGACGCCAAACATACACCGTATTTCACTGCCGCAGAACAGGCACCGTATTTCACTGCCACAGAACAGGCACCGTATTTCACTGCCACCGAACAGGCACCATGTTTCACTGCCGCCGAACAGACACCGTATTTCACTGCCCGCGAACAGCGCCGTATTTCACTGCCGCCAAACAGCACTGTATTTCACTGCCCTAGAACAGGCACCGTATTTTGCTGCCACCAAACAGCACTGTATTTCACTGCTGCCGAACAGCACTGTATTTCACTGCCGCCGAACAGCACTGTATTTCACTGTCACTGAACAGGCACCGTACTTCACTGCCGTCGGACAGGCACCGTACCTGCAGGGAATTCGCCAAACTCTCATTTGACAAACTGTCTGCACTCTGAATAGCCGAATGGCCCCGAAATGTCACCGCATGACATCCTAAGGTCCTTGTTCAGTGTGTGACATATTAAGGTCCCTGTGTTACTGGAATCCACCTGGCTCTTTCGGAAGAAGACCGGGCCGGCGCGATCAAAGACTGACTGGACACGAGTCTCTTCAGGAAAGGTGAACTTTATTGTGACGTCACCACTCAGCCAGGATTGAATCGCAAAGACTGAGTGACTCTTACATTCAAACATAAAATTTTATACCTTGAATAGATAATCAGGTACATCCCAATTAGCCCACCCCACAGTGACACTATCCCACCCCACATGGGTCTGTACCTCCCTTCACTGAATACAAAGACATTCCACACATTGGTCATAAATTGTCAGCTTTCACAGTATTTTGACAAGTTGAGAATTTAACGCTCTCCCAGATCCTGCTTGTGCCTTCCTCCCTGGGACTTGTTTATTGTATACTTTAGATAAGGCCCCATCTGGTTTCACATCTCTCTTTGTTCAGGCCCTAGCTCTCTGACCTTGATGTAACTACTTTTCCATCCTGTCAATTCGTGCCAGCATCTGCCCGGATCTCGTTAACTTAATTGCTCTGCCTGTTAGTCTAAAGAATTCCAGAGAATCTATGCAAGCTAAACCTTATTGAGCTAATATTTTCTATTTACATTCACGTGAACCAAAGTTCTGAACAAGATGGCCGCCTGGGACTAAGATGGCAGCTTGGTCCTGGCCTGAGTCCCTTACACCTGTGCAATGCAAAACATCATAAGTTCCATGTACCTTTCGTGAATTCATAAGATCTCCATGCAATGCGTGACATCATAAGGTCCTTGTGCAGTATGTGACATCATAAGTCCCCTGAGCAATACATAACATAATGTTCCTATGCAATATGTGTCGTTATGAGGTCCATGTGCAATACATTATGTCATGTTACCCCCCTCCCTGTTCCCCATATAACTGTTCCCCATTCCACATTAATGATCACTCTTCTTCCCTGCATTAAGCCGTATCTGGTGTTTGGGGAGAGATACATAGAAAGATACAGCAATGCCTCAAGTTCCGGCTGAGGGTTGTGAGAAGGAAAGTACCTGCGAATCAGCTTGGCTGAAGAGAAGGGACGTATGCTGTAACAAGTCCGGGTCTGGTCCACAAGCCGGAGACCAGTATAGCCCAGTTGCTGCAGGGGCGGATCCAGGGGGGCAACAGGGCAATTGCCCCCCCCCCCGAGCAGTGTAGATGCCAGGCTGACCTCCAGAACTCAAATCGCAATGAGTACAGTGAATACAGACATCGCGATTTGCAGCGGCACACACTGCGCAGACGCACTGAGGATTGCCCCTCCCAGTCATGAGTCAGGTGTGTATCACGTGGTGATCCTTTTCCCGGTGACCATGTGGCTGAGCCTGTCTCCTTTCATGCCTGCCTGACAGCCACAGGAAAGGGCTGGATCTGAGGCTGCACTGAGCAACAGGATCAGAGGAGAGAGGGGCTGGAGCCTCCATGCAGGCAGGGCCGGCGCTGCTTCTAGACGAGCTAGGCGGCCGCCTAGAGCGCCGTGCACTCCTAGGGCGCAGCCGGGCCCGACCACTGAAAAATCAGTGGTCCAACGCCGGCCGCCAGATCGCGGCAATCAGCGCTGGAATCTGGGAGCCGGGCGCTGGCCGTCCCTCTCCCTACGTGAGCGGCCGCTGGATTGCAGCTTGGCCGCTCGTGTGGGATCGGAACCACGTGACCAGCACATGAGATCCTCTCGCGAGACATCTGCGCTGGTCAGGTGGTTTCCGGCGAGCGGCCAAGCTGCATGTCAGCGGCTGCTCACCTCGGAGAAGACACTGGCGGAGGTGAGCTGGGGGGCACTAAATACCCATGTGTGAACAGGGGGGGCAAATAAATACCCATGTGTGAGCTGGGGGAGATTATATACCCATGTGTGAGCTGGGAGGCACTAAATACCCATGTGTGAGCTGGGGGGCAAATAAATACCCATGTGTGAGCTGGGAGAGATTATATACCCATGTGTGAGCTGGGGGGCAAATAAATACCCATGTGTGAGCTGGGGGGAGATTATATACCCATGTGTGAGCTGGGGGCCGGACGCTATATACCCATGTGTGAGCTGGGGGCTGGGCACTATATACCCATGTGTGAGCTGGGGGGCACAATATAACCATGTGTGAGCTGTGGGGCACTATATACCCATGTGTGAGCTGGGGCACTATATACCCATGTGTGAGCTGGGGGACACTATATACCCATGTGTGAGCTGGGGGGTGATTATATACCCATGTGTGAACTGGGGGGGGCAAATATATACCCATGTGTGAGCTGGGGGCGATTATATACCCATGTGTGAGCTGGGGGCGCTATATACCCATGTGTGAGCTGTGGGGCACTATATACCCATGTAAGAGCTGGGGGGCACTATATACCCATGTGTGAGCTGGGGCAATATATACCCATGTGTGAGCTGGGGGGCACTATATACCCATGTGTGAGCTGGGGCACTATATACCCATGTGTGCTGGGGGCAATATATACCCATGTGAGAACTGGGGGGCACTATATATCCATGCGAAATGGGAGCAATATATACCCATGTGAGCTGGTGACAATATATACCCATGTATGCTGGGGCAATATATATCCATGTGTGCTGGGGGCATTATATACCCATGTGTGCTGGGGGCAGTAATGTGCAGTGTTTATGAGGGTATCACAGAGCTCCACAGTAATGTGCAGTGTTTTTTTGGGGGGGGCGCAAGTAGCTGGTCTTGCCTAGGGTGCAAAATAGTCTAGCACCGGCCCTGCATGCAGGGACACCAGGGAGGTAAGTAATGGGTCCCTGAGAGTTTGATCCTTCCTCCAGGGTGTATAAGAAAGCTAGAGCTGCACAGTAACAAAGCTCTCAGATATGAGTCTGTAACTGCTCCTCTAGATTGTAAGCTCCTGGGTGCTCTCTGCTCCTCTAGATTGTAAGCTCCTGGGTGCCCTCTGCTCCTCTTGATTGTAAACTCCTGCGAGGGCCTCTGCTCCAGTAGATTGTAAGCTCCTGGATACACTCTGCTCCTCTAGATTGTAAACTCCTGGGTACACTCTGCTCCTCTAGATTGTAAGATCCTGGGTGCCCTCTGCTCCTCTAGATTGTAAGCTCCTGGGTGCCCTCTGCTCCTCTAGATTGTAAACTCCTTGGTACCCTCTGCTCCTCTAGATTGTAAACTCATGGGTACCCTCTGCTCCTCTAGATTGTAAACTCCTGTGAGCCTGGGCCTCTGCTCCTCTAGATTGTAAGCTTCTGGGTACCCTCTGCTCCTCTAGACTGTAAACTCCTGGGTGCCCTCTGCTCCTCTAGATTGTAAGCTCCTGGGTGCCCTCTGCTCCTCTAGATTGTAAGCTCCTGGGTGTCCTCTGCTCCTCTAGATTGTAAGCTCCTGGGTGCCCTCTGCTACTCTAGATTGTAAACTCCTGGGTACCCTCTGCTCCTCTAGATTGTAAACTCCTGGGTGTCCTCTGCTCCTCTAGATTGTAAGCTCCTGGGTACCCTCTGCTCTTCTAGATTGTAAACTCCTGGGTGCCCTCTGCTCCTCTAGATTGTAAGCTCCTGGGTGCCCTCTGCTCCTCTAGATTGTAAACTCCTGGATGTCCTCTGCTCCTCTAGATTGTAAGCTCCTGGGGTGCCCTCTGCTCCTCTAGATTATAAACTCCTGGGTCTCCTCTGTTCCTCTAGATTGTAAGCTCCTGGGTGCCCTCTGCTCCTCTAGATTGTAAGCTCCTGTGAACCGGACCCTCTGCTCCTCTAGATTGTAAGCTCCTGTGAACCGGACCCTCTGCTCCTCTAGATTGTAAGCTCCTGTGAGCCGGGCCCTCTGTAAATTCTCGTGAGTCGGGCTCTCTGCTAAAACACCTTATTTTCTGTCAGTGCCCCTCCCGAGACTAGTATCTGGATCTGCCCCTGAGTTGCTGTTACGTCACTTTGGATTGTGCACCCCTCAGCATCGCTGGACATTGCGGTCCTCACCGATCATTCCGTTTATGCAGCTTTATAACTGAGGAATGTACAGATTGAGTAACAGCTCCGGCCAGACCCGAAAATCACTGCCTCATCAACATGTGACAATAAAAGGAAACAATTTAACCAAAGCTGCCTCAGGCCTTCAAGACGCGTTTTAAGGAGTCTACACATTTTATAGGGATTCTGTGGCTTTTTATATAACATTACACCAGAGAGTGTCATCAAAAGGTGATATCACAACGTGGCATCAAAATGTGGGATTAGAACATGAGATCAGAACATGGCATCACAACGTAGCATCAGAAGTGGGATCAGAATGTGGGATCAGATTGTGGCATCACAAACATATCATAAAGTGGCATCACAAGATGACATCACAAAGTGACATCCCACCTCCCACAGATCTTGCAATATAAGTAAAAATTCAGGTTCTTTCCTATGAATCCCTTGAAAAACTAAGACCATGACCAGATATTCATAATGCCCACTCCTGGTGTTAAATGCTGTTTTCCATTCATACCCATCTTTTATACGCTGATCCCCTTAACCTGTCGAACAGTTCTGATATTGTAACCGGAATCCACTTGGTTCACTCGGGACGAGGCCGGACTGGACACGAGTAAGGATTGTCTGAACATGAGTCTCTTCAGGAAAGGCAAACTTTTATTGTGATGTCACAGAATGCTCAGACAGGATTGAATCGCAAAGACTGAGCCTCAATTAAACCGTGTCCTGAGGTTTTATACCTCAAATACATAATTAGGTACATCCCAATTAGCCCACCTCCTGGTGACACTATCCCACCCCACGTGGGTTAGTACCTCCCTTAGTCTAATACAAAAGACATTTCATTAATTGGCTGAAAATTGGCAAACTTTGTGTTACTAACAGTAAATCATGATTAGTTGCTCTTACTGTTCCGGGCTGCGCCCGTTCCCTAGCTTCCTCAATTATTTGTTACAGATGGCACCTGGTCTGATCTCTATACTCCTTTGTATTTCTGCGGGCCCCAACGACCTTGATGTATGTTTCTTCTGTGCCGGGAACAGCAGAGATCTTTCTCAGCGCTTTAATTGTTTTTCTGCTAATCTCAGCACATTCCTAAATTTCTATGTATGCCTGAGTTTCAACTAAAAACTACCTAATTATTTTCAAGTGAACCAATATTCTGAACAAGATGGTCGCCTGGCTTACAATGGCGGCCATCTTCCAGCCTATTTCCACTACAATATAAGAGGGATAGGGTACACATTCTTGATGGTGATCTTGTTAAGCCCCCTATAAATCGATACATGGGCGTAAATCTCCTTTTTTTAGATACAAAAAAGAACCCAGCCCCTGCTGGAGAAGAGGAACCTCTCTCCAAATTCTCCTTTATGTACTCCTTCATGATTTGGTTCTCTTTTATGGATAAAGGATATACTTCATAAAAGCCAGAACCAGAGCTCATTAGTCCAGTTCACGTCAGAAACCAACGTTTTAAATTCTATGGCATAATCAGACACAGTCCTGTTCCCTTGACGTATGCAGAACAAGGATTTGCCAGCTACCTTGGCCTTTCTGGTTGGATTAAACGTACGGTTTAGCTCGGCTATGAATTCTTTATAGTTCAGTACAATAGGCTTCTCTGCCTCCCATAAAGGATTCGCCCATGTCAACGCTCTGCCAGACAGATGGTTAATAATGAACCCCACTTTGGCTATGTCAGTGATAAACATTTGTGGATTTAATTTAAAATGAATATCCACATGGACCAAAAATCCCCGGCACTCTGAGGGAGTACCATCAAACCTCATAGGAGCGGTCATGTGTACCTGGGATGTCTGAAAAACAGGGGACACAGGTATAGCAGGCGGAGGTGCAACCCCAGCTGGTTCCAGGTGAGCCGTACGAGTCAGGATAGTTTGTAAGGCGAGAGCAAACTGATCCATCCTATGGTCCTTCTCGTCCTGTCTGGATACAAAGTTAACCCCTTAAGGACGGGAGTAATTTTACAACTTTGGCGCTCTTTCGGAAGTGAAGTTTGCTGAAGTTTTTGCTCATCATGTTTAAACGCGGTTTTAAGTCACGTATTATTATACCACCCAGACAAATTATATATTGTTCTTTCCGGCAGACTCGGAAGATTAATAATATATCATAATTATATATAAAAGTCATGTCCTGCCAGAATGCTATAACAAAAAAATGTAAAAAAAATTGAATTTTCAATAAAATTTTAATCATCCACAGTGTATAAAGTGTTTTTTTTTTTACATTTTATTATCCGATCCTTTGCGGTTATATTCTATGGGATAGACTTGGGAACCCTTTTTTTTTTTTTTTTGGGTGGGGGGAAATTACGTGATTTTAACTAAACCCCCCAAAAAAAAATCATTGGTGAAGCATCATTGTTCACATTATAATTGAAATGTGAACAATAATGCTGCATCAAAAAAAAAAAAAGCACGTTTTTATTTTTTAATTAATTAATTAATTGTTTTTTTATTTTTATTTTTATACACTTTTATTTAAGTCATTGTCATGTTTGATATCGTTGGAAAGGCCATGCTCAGACCTTTCCATCGATATCAGGCATGACCCCATAGCTGCTACCGATCAGGAGTTAAAGGGGTTCAACCTAACCTTTGCAGCTAGGGGCTTCCCAGTTAACTGACATCATCGCGCATGGCGCGATGAGTCAGTTGACGCAGGGGGGACCCAGAGGTGGGGGCTGCCATCCAAGATGGTGTCCCCCACCGGAAATAGGCCGCAATCGGGCACAAATTTGTGCCCGGTCGCGACCTGGCAACTCATGGGTTAACCCCAATACATCGCTGGAAAGGTCAGGCTGTGACCCTTCCAGCGATGCAGGCCACAGCCTTGTAGCCCCCGGCGATGGGGAGATAGAGGGATCCGAAGGATCACTCCCCTCCCCTCCAGGCGCTTCCCCTGCTCCGGCGGGGGGGGGGGGGACGCCTGAAACTGACGTCATCACACCCCCGGCGCGATGACATCAGTGCGCCGGAGGAGGAAACCCTGCCGATCTGACTCCGTGGGACTCAGATCAGTGAGGGAGCCGCCGGAGGAGGTGAGTATCTCCCGGGGGGGGCTGAAAACGCCGAGGACGTACATTTACGTCCTGCGGTGCCAAAGCCCGCCTAATGCAGGGCATAAATGTACGTCCTGCGGCGTTAAAGGGTTAATCAAATGCTGTGTTAAGTCTGCGGGATCCATTTGGCCAGATCGTAATGTCACGGTTCTCGGATCCCACCACGCAGTCCTTAAAGGCCAACACTCCACAGAGCCAAAAACTATCAACAGGGTAGCCGTAAAGGAATCCCTAACTGTCTGGTCCTTAAAAATTGGCCAGGTATATGTATACTAGCTAGACAGAAAGAGTTAATCAAAGACAATGTCGTAATACAAAACCAGGTCAGCAACACGGGGGTAGTCAGACGAGCCAGAATCAGGAATACAGAGTATAGAATAGTCAAATGGAATAGCCGGGTCGATATCAGTGCAGAAGCGTAGTACAAGGAAATAGTCTAGGGCAACGGAAGGCAGAATAGTCAGAAAACAAGCAGAGGTCAATAACAGGTTAAATCACGAGAGAATTCAGGTACAAGGAGCTTAGGTATGGATAACCACGATCTGGCACTGCTTAGAAGGAACTGTTGGTTTTTAAAAGACCTTCACCAGACCGCGCCCCCTCTCAAGCCACGCCTCATGCAGCCACCTCCCTGCCTGTTTCAATTTAAACCGGACTTTGGTGAGCGAGCAGCATCAGACATGCTGCCGTCAAGCACGCCGGAAAGGCTGGAAGCCCCCAACGTTACAATTAGCTGAAATTAGGATTTAGCTTGCATAGATTCTTTGGAATGTGTTAAACTAACAGGCAGAGCAATTAAACTAACAAGATCCAGGCAGATGCTGGCATGAAGTGACAGGATGAGAAAGTAGTTACTTCAAGGTCAGAAAGCTAGGGCCTGAACAAAGAGGGATGTGAAAACCAGACGAGGTCTTATCTAGAATAAACAATAAACAAGCCCAAGGGAGTTAGGCATGAGCAGGATCCCAAAGAGTGTTAAATTCTCAATTGTCAAAATACCGTGAAGGCTGCCAATTTATGACCAATGTATGGAATGTCTTTGTATTCAGCCATGGGAGGTACGGACCAACGTGGGGTGGGATAGTGTCACCATGGGGTGGGCTAATTGGGATGTACCTAATTATGTATTCGGGGTATAAGACCCCATGTCTCAATGTATTCGGGGCTCAGTCTTAGCGATTCAATCCTGGCTGAGTGGTGACATCACAATAAAGTTTGCCTTTCCTGAAGAGACTCGTGTCCAGTCAATCCTTGTCCGTGCCGGCCTGGTCTTCTCCTGAAAGAGCCAGGTGGATTCCGGTAACAATACAGGTAGAGAATCACTTCACCTGCGCTCCCGCCTGACACTACAGAGGGGTCCTTTACGGCAAAAACTTATATCCAAAGAATGCGGCCCGGCCCTTTAAAGGAGGCCATTGATAAAACCCTGCAGCGAGCATTCTTCATGCTTCTATGAATCTGTCATACATGTAGTGATTGTATCAGCTGGAATGTGGCAGGTCCAGGTTTATTCTTCCTGGGGGGGCTCTGTAATATATTGGGTTTCACCCCTCCCTGGGGCGCAGTGACTGCTATGGGACGGACCACATGCACACTTTGCACAGCTTTCACTTTGTGAAGGCGCAGAGGACAATGCAGCAAACACCGACACGAGCGCCCGGGCTCTGGATTTAACTCTTTTTATTACTATAAAGGATTCTGTGAATCATCGATATCGGGGAGAATCTCGTGAAAAAGGTAACGTCCCCTGATAGCGCCGCACGTTCATTGAGCTGTAGATTTGCCGTGGATCAGCGATGGCGCTGCCAGGACGGCCATGTTTTCCTGGACACATAGCATTGATTCATGTTGATGGGCAGTACATGAATTATCCAACCCTGCAGCAAGTATAATCCATATACTGGAGGTAAGAAATCAAAAGGAATTGGAAAAGGCTACAGTAACCCAGACAGTAACAGACTCACATAGACAATAACGATAATAAAAATAACAGTATTCATGCAAAGCACAGATAACACAAACACCCGGCACTTAGAATTGTAGGTACAGGGTGACGTCAACATTGGAGAGGGCAGGGAAACGATATAGAACATCAGGCCAGCACTTCCCAAATGCATCTTTAGGTCCATGCACCCAAGTTCAAAGTGACTCTCGTTACATATCGCCCCATTTTGCAAGAGACTAACCTGGGGAAGACCCTTAACGGGTTGCTCTCTAGGCTAGCAGTAGTCAGCACTTCAGTTTTTCCAGTATCAAGGCCAAAGCAATGTCCATAAAGGAAATAAGTCACTCACCCAAACAGCCCCGGCATCTTCTGCATTTTTTATCTGCTGCTGAGGTGAAGTGCCAGCTGATCCACATCCCGGTACTCCCATTAGCCGTTGGTGAAAGTATGGGGTGGCTGATGTCTCCATGGCAAAGGGTTGGGAATCTGGGCCAGCTGCACAGCTTCCCTTGAGCACACATGCTAATACCACAGGCCTATCCACTGCTGTACTGTGAACATCCTCCTTTGTTTGGAGCCAGAGAACATTGGCCCTCTGCTAGTTCTTCACTATGGTTGCTGTGAGCTTGTCTGGCTAAGTGAGCCTGTTCTCCTCTTTCCAGGGATCTGGTGCATCAGAATGAGGACAGAAACCATCTGCACTATGCCCTGATGCCAGCACTCCCTCTAAATCAATTGGGAGCTCTTCGGGCTTCTGGTCAAACAAAATGAGGTCTCTGTCCTCCATGGCTGCTACTTCTCAAGATTCGGATGTGGGCCAGCTGCCTCGCATCTTCCATGCACAGTGGGGAGGACAGCAGCTTGTTCCACTGTGGGTCAAGCCAATTCCACTTTTTTCCAGCTCCTCCACCTATCTTCAGGTGGGAGCGCTCCACTGGCGTTCTGTGCCTACTTCCAAGCATTCCAGCAAATTGTCAGTGGGACCACAGACTTGCCCACTGACACCAGGCAGTCCTCTTTCAGCAACGCATCATTGTCCCCAAGGGTTGCATTGGTGGAAACTGCAGTCCCGTCCACCACTGCAGAACACAGATCCTCCCCTGCACCAAGAAAGAGGCCAGAGACGCTCTGATGCATGGAACGGTTTTACCCAATTTATGCACTGATTGATTTATTTACTTATTTTGCAGATTTTACCCATAATGGGCGAGAGATCTTATAGCAGAGATATGGATTCTGGGGACACTTGCTGTGAGTTATTTACTTATCTATCTATGTGTCTGTATGTCAGGGGTCGCGCTGAGCAGGAACCCGTGGGAACGCCGTTCCTCCAATATTTTTACAGGGTTCTGAGTTCCTGTTCGGCTCACACACTGTAAAGATCATTCAGGTTTCAGTCACATGATTCCTGATTATGCCACCGGAAATATCGGATATCTCTAACAATTATCCAGAGGATTCCCTGTGACCCTGCCTAAACATTCATTTCAGACCTGATCTAAGGGTAAGTAGTCAATGTAATAGAGCAGCAGGAAATGCTGGCAGAATGCTTGGAAATGCTGGCAGAATGCTTGGTTGTGTAGGGAGAGCCTGTATAAGCAGTAGGAAAAGGGAAGTGCTCATGCCACTGTACAGAGCACTGGTGAGACCTCACTTGGAGTACTGTGTGCAGTACTGGAGACCGTATCTCCAGAAGGATATAGACATCTTAGAGAGAGTTCAGAGAAGGGCTACTAAAATGGTGTACGGCTTGAAGGAGAAAAGTTACCAGGAAAGGCTTAATGATCTTAACATGTACAGCTTGGAAAAAAGACGAGACAGAGGAGATATGATAGAAACATTTAAATACGTAAAGGGAATCCACAAGGTAGAGGAAGGGAGTATATTTAAAAGGAAACAAAATAGCAAACCAAGAGGACATAGTCTTAGATTAGAGGGGCAAAGGTTTAAAAGTAACATCAGGAAGCATTATTTTACTGAGAGGGTGGTGGATACATGGAACAGTCTTCCAGTAGAAGTGGTAGAGGCCAAAACAGTAATTGAATTTAAGCAGGCATGGGATAGGCATAAGGCTATCCTAAACAAAAGATAAATCCAGGTAAAGTATCCATGTAATTGGGCGACTAGATGGGCCGAAAAGGTTCTTATCTGCCGACATTTTTTTCTATGTTTCTATGTGTGGGGGAGGGGGGTAAGACCAACTTATAAACGGTTGTTGATCAAGGACCAGATGTCAGTTCTGGTTTTAGGGCTCGAGCCCTGTGATATGTGTTTATTTTGATTCATTGAACCAATCTATGGAAAAATCCATGGAAGGGTTATAGTTGGACTGGGCTCTCCAGTTTTTTTAGGGCAGGGTTATTGGAGTTACATTAAAGAGCCACATTTTGGCTCCTCCTGAGTCTGTTTCAAGCTCCCTGTTGGTCCATGTTGGGGAGAGTGCCACTCTATTGCACTACGAGTAAATGGAACGCTCATTAGCCCGATGTCTCAAGCTCCCTGTTGGTCCATGTTTGGGAGAGTGCTACTTTGTTGGTGATATAAGGCTGGTTGTGGTCATTTACCTGTACAAGAATAATAACCTGCGGTGGACTTTTATCTTTCTCTGGCTCCTGACCTCGCGATTCCAGGGATGGGACAACCACAATCATCACACAGATATGTCCTAAAAGTGTTTGTAATTGTTTTCGTTCTGATGATCATATTTAAGCATTTTTAGTGGGTTGCGCATATTATCAGCTGTTCCTCCAATCACAAACAATAGCCGGGTTTAAGCACTTTTACTCAAAGAACATTCCAGAAAATATATATTTGCATATCTCTAGATAGGTGGTCCTAAAACCTGGGGTGTGATAGAACATAAGTGAAAAGAAGACCTCAAATGGTAAATTACACAAAGGAGAAGACATTGTTGGGGGGGGTGGGGTGAGATAAGGCAGTGATGGGGCTTGAAAGTTTCTCTTGGATTCTAGAAACCCGAATTAACCCTTTCAGTTGATATGTAGTAAGAGGCAATATATGGGTCTGATTAATCATTTAATTAAAGGTTATTGGTTGTTGCATCAGAATAAAAAAATGATAAACTGATCGATTCAGACTGCTACAGACGACTGGAAACAACAGCACTCCCTGTGCCATGAAAATTCCCTAAACCTAACCATAACACAAGCAGACACTGTCACCCTAACTCTAACCCTAACCATAACACAAGCAGACACTGTCACCCTAACTCTAACCCTAACCATAACACAAGCAGACACTGTCACCCTAACTCTTACCCTAACCATAACACAAGCAGACACTGTCACCCTAACTCTAACCCTAACCATAACACAAGCAGACACTGTCACCCTAACCTTAACCATAACCATAACACAAGCAGACACTGTCACCTTAACCATAACCATAACACAAGCAGACATTGTCACCCTAACCCTAACCATAACCATAACACAAGCAGACACTGTCACCTTAACCATAACCATAACACAAGCAGATGCTATCACCCTAACTTTAACCCTAACATAACACAAGCAGACACTGTCACCCTAACCCTAACCATAACACAAGCAGACACTGTCACCGTAACTCTAACCATAACCATAACACAAGCAGACACTGTCACCTTAACCATAACCATAACACAAGCAGACACTATCACCCTAACTTTAACCCTAACATAACACAAGCAGACACTGTCACCCTAACTCTAACCCTTACCATAACACAAGCAGACACTGTCACCCTAACTCTAACCCTTACCATAACACAAGCAGACACTGTCACCTTAACCATAACCATAACACAAGCAGACACTATCACCCTAACCCTAACCATAACCATAACACAAGCAGACACTGTCACCGTAACTCTAACCCTAACCATAACACAAGCAGACACTGTCACCCTAACCCTAACCATAACACAAGCAGACACTGTCACCCTAACTCTAACCCTAACCATAACACAAGCGGACACTGTCACCCTAACCCTAACCATAACACAAGCAGACACTGTCACCCTAACTCTAACCCTAACCCTAACACAAGCAGACACTGTCACCCTAACTCTAACCCTAACCATAACACAAGCAGACACTGTCACCCTAACTCTAACCCTAACCATAACACAAGCAGACACTGTCACTCTAACCCTAACCCTAACCATAACACAAGCAGACACTGTCACCCTAACTCTAACCCTAACCATAATACAAGCAGACCCTGTCACCCTAACTCTAACCCTAACCATAACACAAGCAGACACTGTCACCCTAACTCTAACCCTAACCATAACACAAGCAGACACTGTCACCCTAACCCTAACCCTAACCATAACACAAGCAGACACTGTCACTCTAACCCTAACCATAACACAAGCAGGCAATGTCACTGTAACGGATCAGCTACCCTGCAGGGGTAGTTCCGTCTGCAGCGCCGAGTCTTGCTGGAGAGCTTAGCCGGGTAGCGAGCTAGCAAGGTGGGAGAGAGATTGGCAGCGGTCCCTGGATGGTCTGGAAGTGAAGGATTCAGTGATTATGCCCTCCCAAATACTAGTCGTGACTCAGTATAGGTTTAAGCAAGTTGGTTTTTAATGTCAAACAGAACATACACGGTCCTTTTATATGGTACAGTCCTATCGTTCTCTCCCATGTCCGCCCCAGACCCCTGGAGTGAATTCTGCACCGGGGCTTAGCCATAGCCCAGGTTCTGGCGCCTGCCTGGCTGCTGTCCGATGCCCCCCATGGTGCGGGCGCAGCTCCCAGCCCGATGGTCTGGGAAATGGGGTTTTCGGGGAGGATCCCCTGGGCGCTCCGGCACCCCCTTTACACCTTGGGTAGCTCGGTTCCCCGGGCTGCTTCCCTGAAAGTAGCTACCCGATCCGTCCAGAGGGGTCAGAACGCCATCAGATACAGTTTGTCAGCTCTCTCTCCGAGACTGTGGTGCAGGGGCTAACAGGCTCCGGGCAGGAGGGGGATTTCTAGTGGGATGGAGGGGTTCTCCTAGGCGAATCCTCTCCAAACTTGCCCCACACCAAGCTACCATCCCTGGGGACCTATGGTCCAAAAAGCACCTTGCTCAGGCTAAAGGGGGCTCCAGGGCAAGCAGGGAAACTCATGTCGGGTTTTGGCAATTTGCCAGCCGTTTTTTGTTACAATGTTGACGTTTAGGTCTAAGGCATCTTGCAGGGAAAACACAATTAAATATGACCTTGGGGACACTTTACAGCACATCTAACAGAGGAATTTGTTTGGATAAATACAGGGCAAACTAAATCCATCAAAACAGATACTAAATTACAGAAACAAATTTAACCTTTTAAATGAACGAATAGCTACAACATAATAATCTTTTTATCTGAATGGCGGCCATTCCGTCACAGTCACCCTAACTCTAACCCTAACCATAACACAAGCAGACACTGTCACCCTAACTCTAACCCTAACCATAACACAAGCAGACACTGTCACCCTAACTCTAACCCTAACCATAACACAAGCAGACACTGTCACCCTAACTCTAACCCTAACCCTAACACTAACACAGCAGACGCTGTCACCCTAACTCTAACCCTAACCATAACACAAGCAGACACTGTCACCCTAACTCTAACCCTAACCCTAACACAAGCAGACACTGTCACCCTAACTCTAACCCTAACCATAACACAAGCAGACACTGTCACCCTAACTCTAACCCTAACCAAAAACACAAGCAGACACTGTCACCCTAACCCTAACCATAACACAAGCAGACAATGTCACCCTAACTCTAACCCTAACCATAACACAAGCAGACACTGTCACCCTAACTCTAACCCTAACCATAACACAAGCAGACACTGTCACCCTAACTCTAACTCTAACCATAACACAAGCAGACAATGTCACCCTAACTCTAACCCTAACCATAACACAAGCAGACACTGTCACCCTAACTCTAACCCTAACCATAACACAAGCAGACACTGTCACCCTAACTCTAACCCTAACCATAACACAAGCAGACACTGTCACCCTAACTCTAACCCTAACACAAGCAGACACTGTCACCCTAACTCTAACCCTGACCATAACACAAGCAGACACTGTCACCCTAACCCTAACCATAACACAAGCAGACACTGTCAACCTAACTCTAACCCTAACCATAACACAAGCAGACACTGTCACCCTAACTCTAACCCTAACCATAACACAAGCAGACACTGTCACCCTAACTCTAACCCTAACCATAACACAAGCAGACACTGTCACCCTAACTCTAACCCTAACCCTAACACTAACACAAGCAGACGCTGTCACCCTAACTCTAACCCTAACCATAACACAAGCAGACACTGTCACCCTAACTCTAACCCTAACCCTAACACAAGCAGACACTGTCACCCTAACTCTAACCCTAACCATAACACAAGCAGACACTGTCACCCTAACTCTAACCCTAACCAAAAACACAAGCAGACACTGTCACCCTAACCCTAACCATAACACAAGCAGACAATGTCACCCTAACTCTAACCCTAACCATAACACAAGCAGACACTGTCACCCTAACTCTAACCCTAACCATAACACAAGCAGACACTGTCACCCTAACTCTAACTCTAACCATAACACAAGCAGACAATGTCACCCTAACTCTAACCCTAACCATAACACAAGCAGACACTGTCACCCTAACTCTAACCCTAACCATAACACAAGCAGACACTGTCACAATAACTCTAACCCTAACCATAACACAAGCAGACACTGTCACCCTAACTCTAACCATAACACAAGCAGACAATGTCACCCTAACTCTAACCCTGACCATAACACAAGCAGACACTGTCACCCTAACCCTAACCATAACACAAGCAGACACTGTCAACCTAACTCTAACCCTAACCATAACACAAGCAGACACTGTCACCCTAACTCTAACCATAACACAAGCAGACAATGTCACCCTAACTCTAACCCTGACCATAACACAAGCAGACACTGTCACCCTAACCCTAACCATAACACAAGCAGACACTGTCAACCTAACTCTAACCCTAACCATAACGCAAGCAAACACTGTCAAACTAACTCTAACCCTAACCATAACACAAGCAGACACTGTCACCCTAACCCTAACCATAACACAAGCAGACACTGTCACCCTAACCCTAACCATAACACAAGCAGACACTGTCACCCTAACTCTAACCCTAACCATAACACAGGCAGACACTGTCACCCTAACTCTAACCCTAACCATAACACAAGCAGACACTGTCACCCTAACTCTAATCATAACACAAGCAGACACTGTCACCCTAGCCATAACACAAGCAGACACTGTCACCCTAACCCTAACCATAACACAAGCAGACACTGTCACCCTAACTCTAACCCTAACCATAATACAAGCAGACGCTGTCACCCTAACTCTAACCCTAACCATAACACAAGCAGACACTGTCACCCTAACCATAACAAAAGCAAACACTGTCACCGTAACTCTAACCCTAACCATAACACAAGGAGACGCTGTCACCCTAACCCTAACCATAACCATAACACAAGCAGACACTGTCACCCTAACTCTAACCCTAACCATAACACAAGCAGACACTGTCACCCTAGCCATAACACAAGCAGACACTGTCACCCTAACTCTAACCCTAACCATAACACAAGCAGACACTGTCACCCTAACCCTAACCATAACACAAGCAGACACTGTCACCCTAACTCTAACCCTAACCATAATACAAGCAGACGCTGTCACCCTAACCATAACAAAAGCAAACACTGTCACCGTAACTCTAACCTTAACCATAACACAAGCAGACGCTGTCACCCTAACCCTAACCATAACCATAACACAAGCAGACACTGTCACCCTAACTCTAACCATAACACAAGCAGACACTGTCACCCTATCTCTAACCCTAAACCATAACACAACAAGCAGACGCTGTCACCCTAACCCTAACCATAACACAAGCAGACACTGTCACCCTAACTCTAACCCTAACCATAGCACAAGCAGACGCTGTCACCCTAACCATAACACAAGCAGACATTGTCACCCTAACACTAACCCTAACCATAACACAACAAGCAGACGCTGTCACCCTAACTGTAACCCTAACCATAACACAAGCAGACACTGTCACCCTAACTCTAACCCTAATCATAACACAAGCAGACACTGTCACCCTAACTCTAACCCTAACCATAATACAAGCAGACGCTGTCACCCTAACCATAACACAAGCAGACACTGTCACCCTAACACTAACCCTAACCATAACACAACAAGCAGACGCTGTCACCCTAACTGTAACCCTAACCATAACACAAGCAGACACTGTCACCCTAACTCTAACCCTAACCATAACACAAGCAGACAATGTCACCCTAACTCTAACCCTAACCATATCAAAAGAACACACTGCCACCCTAACTCTAACCCTAACCATAACATAAGCAGACACTGTCACCCTAACTCTAACCCTAACCATAACGCAAGCAGACACTGTCACCCTAACTCTAACCCTAACCATAACACAAGCAGACACTGTCACCCTAACTCTAACACTAACCATAACACAAGCAGACACTGTCACCCTAACCCTAATAGGGATGAGCCGAACACTCCCCGAGTTCGGTTCGAGCCCGAACCCGAACTTCCCATTTGTTCGGGACCGAACCAGAGCCCGAACCCGAACCCCCATGCAAGTCAATGGGGCTTAAAATTCGATTTTTTTAGAGTGCCCTCCAAGAGGGCATATATGCTACATATTTGCCATAAACGGTGTATGGGGGTCCGGGTAGTGCCCTGGGGGACAGGAAACAAGGACAAAAAGTTTTAAAAAAAACATTTTTAACCACTTCAATGCTGAGGATGCGCTCAGCGCGTCATCAGCATTACCGCTGGTATGCGGAGGACGCACTGAGCGCGTCCTCCCATTGGGGTCAGCGTTCGGCCGGGTTCCGGCCGATCGCTGGCCCCCCCGGTGCGGGCTGACATCCTCGATGTCAGCCCGGCATCCGGGACCGCAGCCGTCGGAATTAGGTGTCATCGCGGCAGCGCGATGACACCTAATTCAGGCGCCCCCCCGCATGTGCGGAGGAGGCGCCTGAAAGGGAGGGGGGGAGGTCCCTCCCGATCGGCGGCTCTGCGGGGGTTAACCCAGGCATCATTTGGAAGGGCACAGCCTGCCCTTCCAAATGGTGCCTGGCATTAACCCCTGGGGAGCTGGATCGCGAATCGGCGCTGAAAAGCGCCGGTTCGCGATCCTTTCCCGGAGCTGGCCGACATCTTGGATGTCGGCCAAGCCTCCGGGAACTCCCCCTGAGGACTGGCGTCAAGTATCATCGTACAGTAACCCCTCTGTGGTATTGTGGAAGAATGCAGGGGTGGACCATGTGGTCCTATATTGAAAAGTTTTTGATCTGCTAATGGGCGTCAGTGCACCCAGATATTGTGCCTTTAATGCCAGGCCATCAAGTATCATCATACAGTAACCCCTCTGTGGTATTGTGGAAAAGTGCAGGGGTGGACCATGTGGTTCTATATTGAAAATTTTTTGATCTGGTAATGGGCGTCAGTGCACCCAGATATTGTGCCTTTGGTGCCAGGCCAGCAAGTATCATCATACAGTAACCCCTCTGTGGTATTGTGGAAGAGTACAGGGGTGGACCATGTGGTCCTATATTGAAAAGTTTTTTTTTTTTTAATGGGCGTCAGTGCAGCCAGATATTGTACCTTTCATGGCAGCAAGTGCCTTCACACCGTAACCCTTTTGTGGTATTGTGGAAGAGTTCAGTGCTGGATGTTTTGTGAATGCAGAAGACATCCCCTATCTATTCCATTACTTCAGCATCAGGGGATTGATAGCTACTGATCCAGGACTAATTCATTTTTATAAATATCAGCCGGTCTACAGAGTCGGTGGACAGACGTACTCTTTTGTCTGTGACAAAACCTCCAGCGGCACTGAAAGTCCTTTCGGAAAGCACGCTAGATGAAGGGCAACCTAGTAGCTGCATAGCATATTGGCTAAGTTCTGGCCAGTGATCCAATCTCAACACCCAGTAAGCCAGTGGATCATCTGCTGGAAAGGTATCCAGGTCTGCCCTTGCCCCTAGGTAGTCCTGCACCATATGGTGAAGACACTGGCAATGGGTGCCTACATTTGACGTCCCTGGGCGTCGAGGACTAAAAAAATTAAAAAATGCATCAGTCAAGCGGCCCAGGCCTTCACCGCTATTCCTCTGATCACCTGCAGCCTCAGAAGATTGTGTGTCAGCACTTGGTAATCTAACAGTTCCTGGAAAGGTGTTACACAAGTTTCGCTTTAGAGCGTCCTCAAGTTTTCTCATCCTGTACTCCCTCTGTGCGGGCAGGATGAGCTCTGCAACTTTCCCCTTGTATCGTGGATCAAGAAGGGTTGCCAACCAGTAATGATCCCTCTCCTTGATAGCACGAATCCTGGGGTCCTTTAGCAGGCTTTGCATCATTAGGGAGCCCATGCAGCGTAGGTTGGAGGTGGCATTAGCTGCCGAGTCTTCCTGGTCAATGAGGATGACCGTATCGTGCACTTCCTCCTCCCAGCCACGCACAAGCCCTTCTGTTTCTGGGCACAAAAAAACCCTGCCTTGAGGAATCCCCACCTTCAATGCCCCCACTACTTAAATAGTCCTCCTCCTCCTCATCCTCCTCCTGTCTGATCTGAGTAGGAATCGCTGGAATGCTGTCTGTGGAAAGACTGGGGCCTTGAGAGCTAGGGAAGGCCTCCTCTTCCTCCCGCTGCTCTGCCTCTAGAGCCACATCTATAATTCCCCGCAGAGTGTGCTCCAGCAGGAACACTAAAGGAATTGTGTCACTGATGCATGCACTGTCCCTGCTCACCATCCTTGTTGCCTCCTCAAATGGTGACAGTACAGTGCATGCATCTTTGATCATCAACCACTGCGGGGGGGAAAAAACCCCAAGTTGACCTGAACCTGTCCTTGTGCCATACTCACACAGGTACTCGTTGATGGCCCTCTGCTGCTTGTGCAGACGCTGCAGCATTGCTAACATCGAATTCCACCTGGTGGGCATGTCACAGATCAGACGGTTTGTGGGAAGGTGGAATTCTCTTTGAATTTCTGCTAGGTGAACGCTTGCTGGGAATGACCATCTGAAGTGGCTGCAGACTTTTCTGGCCTGGATGAGAAGCTCTGGCAGCCCTGGGTACTTGGTTAGGAAACGCTGTACCACCAGATTTAGGACGTGTGCTAGGCATGGTACATGCGTCAATTTACCCTTGCGTAGGGCAGAGAGAAGGTTGCTGCCAATATCGCAGACGATCATTCCCAGCTCAAGCTGGCATGGTGTTAACCATCTCTGCACCTGCCCCTGCAGAGCTGACAAAATTTCTGACCCGGTGTGGCTCCTGTCCCCTAAACAAACCAGCTCAAGCACAGTATGGCTTCGTTTTGCTTGAGCCATTGCGTAGACCCTGTCAGGCGTCGGTTTAACTGCCACTTCGCCAGAGACAGAGAAGGAGGAGAAGGAGGAGGAAGAGGTGGTGGTGGTGGAGCAGACAGACCTCATACAAGCAGCTTTCTCGAGGTGTGGTGGATGAACAAGCTCCAGCACAGAGCCCCGTCTTGGATCCCTCCCAGCTGCAATCAGAGTTACCCAGTGTGCCGTGAAGGAAATGTAATGACCCTGTCCAGGCTTGCTGGACCACGTGTCTAAAGTGACATTCACCTTGCTGCTGACTGCCTTTCCCAATGACTGGATAACATTGTCTTCCACATGCTGGTATAGTGCTGGAATGGCCTTGCATGAAAAGTAATGGCGTTTTGGAACCTGCCATTGTGGTACAGTGCATTCAGCAAATTCACAGAAGGGAGCAGAGTCCACCAGCTGGAAAGGCAGCAGCTGCAATGCGAGTAATTTTGCTAATCTGGCATTTAGACGCTGTGCTTGGGGATGGTTGGGACTATATTTTTTCTTAAACTGCAGCAGCTGCGGCAATTTAATCTGACTGCGTAAATCTTCAGGTACTGGGATGATGTCACATTGTGAGGAAGGACCTGCTGGTACATCCATTACTGTAGCATCATCCCTGTTGGTGGAGGTTGTAGGCAATTGCATGGCAAGGCATACAGTGTGGGTAGAGACAGATGAGGAGGAGGAGGACCTACGCAAAGTTTTGCCCTAACGGGATGTGTGGCACTTGTTCATATATCGCCTCAAGTATGTGGTACCCAAGTGTCCGGTGTTTATCCCACGCTTCAGCCTCCTCTGACATAGATTACAAATAGGAACGGTGGGCTCTGCTGCACAGTTCTTAAAGAACACCCAGACAGCAGAGTTCCTGCATGTGTTCTTTGAGACAACAGCGCTCTGCACTGGAGCAGCTCTGACATGTGATGCCTTGGACTGGCTAGTGCTACGGTTGGTCACAGAGGCTGTTGTGCCTCGTGTTTGCTGTGCCTCCTCCTCCTCCCCCTCCTCCTCACTTGATTCCTCAGTTCAATCTGGCACCCAGGTGGAGTCAGTGACCTCATCATCAATGTCATCTTCACCCCCTATCTCCTCGTCACTGGAGCCAACTTGGCACTATGCTGCAGCTGCTGGGGCAACATGAGTACCAGTTATTTGTGTGTCATCACTGGCACCCCCTTCCTCTAGGTTGATTATACTCCCTTGCTCAACCTCAGAGATTGAATCAGAGCACTGTACTTGTTGCGCATCCTCAAGCAGCATGTCACTCTCATTGTAGTCAAACAATTCAGCTGACTCCTCCGTGTGGGATAGCGAGGCTACGGCAGGAGTAGCTGTGGACATGGAGGCTGCATTAGATGCTTTGGCAGCAGAGTTGGACTGTAAAGCACTAGAAGCCTGTCTGGCAGAGGACTCGGAGGATGAGGATGGCCTGGTTAGCCAATCCACCAAGTCCTCTGTATGTTGCTGCTGCTTAAGACGGCCAGCACCAGTTAGAAAGGACAAGCATGCCCCTGCAGAGGATGCACCACGTCCACCACGACCAGAGACACAGCCTTCCGACACAGGGGCTGCTTGCCCTCTTATCTGTGTCTGGGAGCGTCTGCCTGTCCCTTCAGACATGGTGAGTGATTTATAGATTAATATATACAAAACTCTGATTCAACTCTGGTATAAAGATTTAAATAACTCTGGTATAACTCAGTGAGACACACTGATAGCTGGCAGCCAGTGACAAGAGACAGATCACCTTAATTCACAAATGTTTTAAATAAATTAGTGAGCCCCAAAATACAGCGTGGTACTGTTTGTATGACAAGACACAGATCACCTTAATTCCCAAGTGTTTTAAGGAAATTAGTGAGCCCCAAAAAAAATTGCTGGCTGTGTGACGAGACACAGAAGATCACCTTAATTCCCAAGTGTTTTAAAGAAATTAGTGATCCCCAAAATACAGAGTGGTACTTTTTGTATGATGAGACACAGATCACCTTAATTCCCAAGTGTTTTAAAGAAATTAATGAGCCCCAAAATACAGCGTGGTACTTTTTGTATGATGAGACACAGATCACCTTAATTCCCAAGTGTTTTAAAGAAATTAGTGAGCCCCAAATATAATTGCTGGCTGTGTGATGAGACCCAGAAGATCACCTCAATTCACAAATGTTTTAAATAAAGTTGTAAACCCCAAAAAAACTTGCTGGCACAGTGACAAGACACATATCACCTAAATTCCCTGATATTTGGTGGAAATGAGACCCCCCCAGACCCCCCCAGTAGCGTGGCAGACCGGCAGTAACAACACACACAACTATCTCCTTTGAAATCTCCTCTGAAATGCGTGCAGAATCGGCTCGTGGAAACCTTATTTAGTGTGCTGCGGGACTTAGCTCTGTGAGCCCATGATTGGGCAAAATTTGCCCAATCAGGACTCTGAGCCGTGATTGGCATAGTGTTCAACCAGTCTTGCACCAGACCTGTGGCCAGGTGCAAGGCTGTAGCCAATTACGAGCTTCAGGCAGTGGGAAAATGCATTGTGGTCCATTGTGGTCGAACATGCGTCGAACACCCGGAAATGTTCGGGGTTCGCGATCTGCTCGAACAGGCTAAGTTCGGGTCGAACCCCAAACCGTCCGAACCCGAACAGCTCATCCCTAAACCCTAACCATAACCTTAACCGTAACCGTAACCGTCACCCTAACTCTAACCCTAACCATAACACAAGCAGACGCTGTCACCCTAACCCTAACTATAACACAAGCAGACACTGTCACCCTCTCTAACCCTAACCATAACACAGGCAGACACTGTCACCCTAACTCTAACCCTAACCATAACAAGAGCAGTTTGTCTGCATTTTCCGGTGGCTGGTCAGCGCTCTGTTCGGCATCCGGTGTGTTTTCGGCATTTTTTCTGCTTGATTTGGTGGTTTTATTCAGCTGTTTTTCGATTTGTTCAGCGGTCCTGCTGAATTCTCTGCAGGTCGGCAAATTTAACTCACCGAAGTGCAGCAAACGAGAGAGCACCGAAATGTGCTCTCTGAATAACCCTGTATGTGAAGTGGTACATGGTATGAAAGGTGCTGCCCCTGCACTTTCCATGTCATACATATGTTTTAATGTATTTTTTGAGTTTTTCCATTTTATTGTGTGTATTTAGGTAAAGGTTCAGAATATTGGAATTCGCTGAATACATAATACGTTTCCAATATTTTTGGTAATCCCAAACATTTAAAAACAAAGTGAAAATAAATTCATACATAACAATTAAATACAAATTAATTAATTAATTAACTACTTGATCAACTAAATTGTTCTTGTAAATCCTAAATAGAGCTGAACGGGGCAGGACCCGGGCAATATGGAGACGTGTGAGGGGTTTCCCTTTTTGAAATTCAAGATTGTGTTGACTTTCACAAGTCATGGAAAAGCGTCAAAGGGACTCTGAGGTCCGCTGTGTCTGACGGAGATTCTGCAGGTGAGAAAGCTGGTTAAAGGTGTTACAGGCAGGGAGTATGTCCTGGGCTCACTCTATGAAATTTTAATAATTAGAGATGTGCATTTGTTTCGGGAAAATTCAGAGTTCAGAACAAAATTCGATAATTCGTTTTTCGGAAGTACTTCCGAATAACGAATCGATAAGATCCAAATTCGAAACGAAATGGTATATAATGAATGTATTTCGTTATACACTGTGTCATCATCATAACAGAAAAATGTTAATATTTTTTTTATGTTCCGGAATTCGAATCGATAAACTATCAAATTGATCTTAAATTAAAATACATACAAGTAATGCAGTCAGCAAACAACTTTATGAAACTAATTAATTTCGTTTCACAGTTTCACAAGCATCTGTCCCTGTTAAATTGACTCAAATACTAAATCTGTGACACAGCTTAATTTAACCCTAGCTTGTCTTTTAACAGCAAAATTTGATCAATTATTTAGTGATCCAAAATTCGAATTGATATCAACTATCGAATTGATATCACCTATTGAATTGATCTTAACTTACAATACAAGTAATAGTCAGCAAAGGACTTAATGAAACAAATTAATTTCGTTTCACTGTTTAATTTGACTCAATACTAAATCTGTGACACAGCTTAAAATTTAACCCTAGCTTTTCTTTTAAACAGCAACATTTGATTAATTTGGGTTTTATTTAATGATCCAAAATTCATATTGATAAACTATCGAATTGATATATGAAATTCGAATCGATCCAAAACTAAACTAAACGAAATACGAAACAAAATTAGTTCCGAAATTCCAAAAAGGAAATTATTTAAAAAAATGAAATGAGACAAAACTAAACTAAACAAATTTTTCAGCCATGCACATCCCTAATAGGGATGAGCTGTTCGGTTCGATCAGTTCGGAGTTTGCTTTGAACATCGTCAGTTCGAAAGTTCGTGAACTTCGAACGTTTTGGCGTGTTCGGTTCGAGATCGAAAAAATTATTCATTTCTCTACTAAATGTTCCTCTGATATGCTGTTTAACCCCTTAACCCTGCATTACACTGCTTGTGTGCTCAGCTCATTTTTACAGCTTTCGCTCATCATGTTTAAACGCGATTTGAAGCCACATTTTATTAAATGACCCAGACATATTAGATATCGTTCTTTCCGGCAGACTCTGCAGATTCATAATATATCATTTTTATATGTATACGTCATGTCCTGCCTGTATATTATGACAAAAATGCAATAAAAATTAAATTTTTAATCATCTGCAGTGTGTAAAGTGTTTTTTTTCACATTTTAGCAAATGAGCGTTTGCGGTTATGTTTTCTATGCGGTGCGCTTGTACAAAAATTAGAAATGGGGACTTGTTACATTTTGTGGGGGCAATTACGTGATTTTTAGCAAACTCACCCCATAGAAAAAAATCATTAGTGCAGCATCATTGTTCACATTATAACTGAAATGTGAACAATATTGCTGCATTAATAAAAATAACACAAAAAAAATACATGTTTTTTATTTTATTTTATTTTTTACTTTATACCTGGTCATGTTGGGTATCATGCTCAGGCCTTTCGATTGACCCCCTAGCTGCCACGGTTCTGGAGATATCGGGGTTCAAATGAACCCCCCCAGGGGATTCCGGGCAGCTAGGGGTTCCCCGGCTATCTGACGTCGTCACGCTATGCGTGAGGACGTCAGGCAGTGAGGGGGGACCCGGGGTGGAGCCGCCATCCAAGATGGCGACCCCCACTGGAGCTAGGCCGCACTTCGGCGCCGCAAGGCATCTCTATACACAGCCCATTAGCATCTCTATACACAACCTCACAGCATCTCTATACACAACCCCATCAGCATCTCTATACACAGTATCTCTATACACAACCTCACAGCATCTCTATACACAGCCTCACAGCATCTCTATACACAACCTCACAGCATCTCTATACACAACCCCATCAGCATCTCTATACACAGTATCTCTATACACAACCTCACAGCATCTCTATACACAACCCCATCAGCATCTCTATACACAGCATCTTTATACACAACCCCATCAGCATCTCTATACATAGCATCTCTATACACAACCTTACAGCATCTCTGTGAAACCTCAAATGAACCCCCTATCTCCACCAGGGGATTCCGGGCAGCTAGGGGTTTCCTGGCTATCTGACATCATCACGGTATGCGTGAGGATGTCAGGCAGTGAGGAGGGACCCGGGGTGGAGCCGCCATCCAAGATGGCGGCCCCCACCGGAGCTAGGCCTTACTTCGGTGCAGGAAGGCGCCGAAGTGCGACCCGGTGCCTAAGGGGTTAAAGCCTCTTCCCTTAGAGACTCTTCCCTTAGACTTCCCTTAGACACTCTTCCTTTTTAAACGGTACCTGTCTTATTTTTGTGGGACCTCCCGATCGGGAGGGAGAGGGATACGAACAGATCTCCCCCCCCTTCCAGGCAATCTCCCGGCATTGACAGGGGGGTCACCTGGAAATGACGTCATCGCGCATGGCGCGATGATGTCATTTACATCGGGAGGAGCTTGACTTCAGCGTCTGAGGACGCTGAAGTCAGAACGCCGCGGGACCCCGGACAGAGAGGTGAGTATCTCCGCCGGGGGTCCCACAAAGCTGATGACGTGTGGGACATGTCCTCCTCAGCATACAGCGGGAGTAACTGAGGACGTGTCCCACACATCGTCAGCAGTGAAGGGGTTAAAAACGTCTATTTTTAAACTTTTTGTCCTTGTTTCCTGTCCCCCAGGGCACTACCCGGACCCCCATATACCTTTTATGGCAAATATTTAGCATATATGCCCTCTTGGAGGGCACTCTAAAAATCGAACTTTGAGTCCCAATGAGTTCGAATTCGAACTTTTGAAGAGTTTGAGTTCGAATGCTAACCAAACTCGGGTGTTTGGCTCATTCCTAATCCCTATTAATAATGTGTGGTGCATGAATTACGGATGTACATGGATGTAACTCTCAAGCAGAGGTGGTAAGGCTGAAAACCTTTTGTTATCAATGAGCTTCAAGGACATGATCTAATCACAGACCCCTGACTTCTCAGAAGAAGGTCCTTAGAGCCGCTGAGGTGTGAAAGTCTGATAGGAATGGGAGTCTCAATTCACATCTCGTTAGCATCTGACCAGGCAAGTGACACCTTCCAAGCCTGCATGAAGCCAGGCTTACACTGATTAAATCGAAGAAGCCGGCCTTTTGTTCTCAGAATTCTAGCCTAAAATATGAGTTATATTCCCGGACGCGCCTATGGATGGTCCATACTATATAGTAAAGCTAAGCCAAGAATGTGTCCTGCATAATGATCCAACTTGACTTTTCTGGAGGGACCCACTCTCTGGAAACAAGGCCATTCTTCATCTCATCCCAAGTCATGTGAAGTGTCTGTGGATTCTGGAAAATATGACGGTTCCAAAAATGTATGAAATATTCCAATAACTCACGTATCTCATGAGATACACTCACATTGTATTCATTTCATATTCTACAAGGGTTAAAGGTGACATGGGAGGTCAAGGGGCCGGTCCTGGCACTCCTACTGTACCGCCCTGAAATCTGAGAGCAAGATTAACTGTATAAAGTATGCGGATTACGCTGCTTTTAGGACCTTAGCCAAGGATTCCTCTTTGTATATGAAGCGGACACATTTCATGCATTAATATTGTCTCTTCCTACAGGAGATCTTCACCCACCTCGAAGCAGAATGATGCTCAACTGGTGGAAAACTGTTGGGATTTTCTCGCAGGAATCCGAGGAGACTTATCAATGGCTGATTGATGAACTCTTGAAATTTAAGGGTGTTAAGGACGTCCGTCCTGTGTATATATCCAGCCGACTGGAGGATTTAAGAAAACACACGGAACAATGTGACTTCGCCATCCTCTATCACTCAAAGAACAGAGGACGCGTCAATGTTACGGATGTGATGGATTCTCTGTATGATAAGGAACTGGAATACCTGTACACATCACTTGGTAAGATCTGGATTCATGCCGGCCGCCATGTTTGTCTTCTTGGTTTAGTAGATCACACATGGCTAGCTGACAGTTGGAGTGCTCAAGGGTTGCAGAGATATTTTTGTAACAGTGCGCTATGGCGCTACCCTGGAGAAGCTTAGTTTGGATCCTTTTGGACAGATTACTAGATACAGAAAGCAATAAAGATTATGTGACCGGATCTCCCAAACCAGGGAGTAAATGGACAAGCCTGAGTAGCACCTAAGCTCAATTGGTTTCGAGACCAAAAGACTGCTTAGTGCAAACAAAAAAACTCTATGTAAACAGATACAATGACGTGATTCAAGAACAACGTGGTCATAGATATAATACAGTTTGCTGATATAAATGGTCATGGTACATGAAGCACATACAGCAGAGGCAACACCCTTAAATTGGTTCATAAGCATACAGAGTAGAAACTCAATGAGTTCAGCAGCCTGCAGGGCAGACCTACACTCAGAGATTGGATTCTGTATAGCGAGTAGGTATACACAGACTCTTGAAGGAAAATATATATTCAGCAACCTGCAGGGCAGGACTCTAATCATACAACTTAGTCAAAGCTACAACCAGCAAGGACATACAATAAACAACAGGATGCCTTGCGATTAGGACTCACACCAGATGTAGAAAACAGAAACCATAAACCATACGGCAAAACAAACATGAAAACCAAATCGTTCAGGCAAAAGCACAATAGGGATAAGCAAGAGAATCGTCAATAGGGATAGCCGGGTCAAAACGTATGCAGGGTCCTCGTACAAAACAGGTCACCAACTGAGTATCAAAATTGAGTATAGCAAGATAGCAGGTGATGCGGGAACTTTACTCCACGTCAGGGCAAGGAGCAGATCCTCTCGCCCTGCTTTAAAGGCTGGTGGCTATTCATCATTATGCTAAGCCCCGCTCCCTCAGGTGTCATTCTGCCAGCGCTCACTACTGGCAACCTGCCAGCCAGCGATGCCACCGGGCACCCTGACCCCCCAGGTAGCACTGTGGCGGCTGAAGACGTCACAATTTTCAGCAATGATTTTGTGAAATGGGGCTCAGTACAGCAGCCTTGGTCCTCCACATGTTTGGGAAGGTCATCTCCCAAGATGCTCAGCTTCTCATCAGGTTATCTGAGCCTTGTTGGACATTTAGTTACAAAACTTCCTTTTGGGCCAAGTGACCTCTTGTTTAAAGGGGAGCCGTCATCATGAAAACCTGCAAGAAGCTTGTACCGATCACTACGCTATGAACAGTGGTGTAGTGAGGGAGGGCCAGGGGGGCACTTGCCCCCAGGTGCCTGTCTGGGGGGTCACAGCAAGCAGGGGTGGATTGACGTGTGGGGCATGCCATGGGGTCCCCTGCAGTCTATGGTGGACACCCCCCACAGGTCACGGGGATCCTGTAGTCTACCTCCAGGGGTCTGGGGTTAATTCCCAGATATTGGGAAAGTCAGACATTGGTGGCAGAACTTTACTTTTAGACAAGACTTTTTACCTGTGATTAAGCAACAAGTAAGAACTCAAAGCTTTTTATGTATTTACAAATAAACGTCAGGGTTTCATGAAAGAAAGTTTCGCCGCTAAACTATGGCTTCATCAGCTACCAGGATACCAGCTGATGAAGCCATAGTTTAGCTGCGAAACGCATCCTGGACCTTTATACTTTTGTTTTAATATTGTTTATTTTAATAAATTTTATAGAATGAGTTCCTGCATTCCATATGTTTTTTTTTTTTATTTGACCTTACTAAATCCATAGGCGTTTACCTTGAGCCAGAACAGGCTCCATCAAATGTAAGTTGTCATTTATAAAGAGATCCATATTGAAATTATAGTATTTCAGATACACAGAGATTTGTTTTATTTCTGCTTCCACATTTCTTTGCTGAACAACCTGTGAAGAATCTTCGATATTAAGGAGTGGGTTACCTGAGAATATTTCAGAAAAAAACAACCCGCAGGCGTTTTCCCACTCAGAGCCAGTGTTGGGGCTCTTGCTCTGTGAGTGAATATATAACCACAATTTCCAATATGTACCTTGTGTGAGACATACTGCACCAATCTAGTGTTTTTGTCTTTTTTACCTTCTATATATCTCATCCATACTGAGGACGTTATTATAAAGAACCGCCCGATATCCATTGCGTTCATTTCGCGCTGACCAGAAACGTATTTGCTTCAATTTGTAACACAGCTCTCTGTTTTTCATTTAATTTCCCAGCAATGAGGAACGTCCTCGTGGTGATCGATGACCTCGATGACAGCGGCTATGCGGCCAAGTGTCGGATTTTGGAGCAGCAGCCTAGTATCGGTAAATGGGCCTGGGACCTGATCCTCATCGCCAAGGCAGAGAAATCTCACTTTGATGCAATGAAAACTAAGATGGAAGATATGGAAAAGATAATATCTAGAGGTAACGAGTATCACAGGTTTCATGTCTGTGTGGTGAATCGTGGGTCAGTCACTCTGCAAGAGGTCACTCATTCCTGGGAAAGTGCGGGATCCTTCATACATCAAGGGGTTAATGTGGTGTCAGATTGTGAGATCAGTGACATCTGATAAATTAGCATTTTAAGCAAACAAAAACAAATTCCCTATAATAATTACCATTGATGAAATTTCAATAAACCTTTTCCAAGTTTCTTCTCATATATCAAAGTTGGAAACAGGCGTGGCGCTACGCCATGGTGAGAGACACCAAAATCAGCCACAAAGCAATGTAGCGTCAGTAATGTCTGAAATATCCTTCCTTAGACAGACTTTTTATTAGATTTCAAAGAACTTACAGCCAATCAGCATACAGATACATTTCTACGTCAGAGTTTAACCAACAGTGAGACAAAAAATTACTACATATGATTCAGAGATGGCTTTTCTCTAGCTTACACTGTTCACACACCAGTTCCTGCACACAAAGGAAATGGCTAAATTCCACAGGCTAACATCCTGTGCAAGAAAAAGACTTGCAGGGTTTGACACTTTAAATGGGAGGGGGGATTTCACACTAATGCAAGAATTAAAAACTACCTATCATATTAAAATACCTTTCAATCGTCTCATTGATCACATATACAATCGTTATCACTAAAATGGATAAAACAAACTAGACAAATAAACTAATTATACCTGGGGCCATAGTATCCTCGCCTAATACTTTTACGATATACGAAAAGGATTCCCCATAAAATACACTTATCTATCTAGATTCACTCTTCTAGTGAACCACACTTGGAGCGTAGGCAAAAATACCTAATCTAGACATTAAATAACTATTTATTCCCATTTCCCAAAATATAATTCACCGAACAAGAAAAATATAATAACTTGAATGTAAGTTCATTTATCTAATAAATCAACATGAGTAAGATCTATACCTGAGTGTTTTCCTATGTTCAGCTTCACTCCACAAAACGCATACACACCTGCATTCACACACACTCAAGAAATACATTCTCATTTTCACAAATCCAATCCTTTCTCACACTTATCTAGGGGATTAAATAAAAAAATAATATTCCATAATCTAATACCGAAGTCCACAGTGCGAGATCAAAGTGTGATCTTTTTCAACATCTCAGCTTGAGACGCATAATCATTGAATGTCATCAGAGCTCCTACCATAGGGACTCCTGAACAAGCTGTCTCTTTGCGCAGGTTGCTTATTACCTGTGACCTTTGACCTTGACACAAAATGTCCATGATTCGTTCCATATGCAGTCATTGTGACTGTCAGGTTTCTTGATGATGTGATACGGTTTTAGTAACAATAAAGAAAATAATAAGAAATGAAAATATGGTATACCCCGCTAATCATATACACATTCATTCATTGTCACTCTCAAGTGCACGAAAACAATAAAAATGTTAATTTACACAAGAAGAGACACAGATAATAAATTTTAAAATTTCCCCGCGAAGCCTATCGGCCTCACGCAATAAAAAAAAGAAAAATCATATTACTTCTGACTCATTGTTAGAGAAAAATATATATATACGCAACTTTGGCTCAAAAGGGAAATAGCCGAAGTGCATACTCCACCCATTTTAAATATCAAAAAAAATATTTAATTACTATCCTATTCAGTCTTGTTCGGTATTTTGAAACAAACCTGGTGTTTATAAAACACACCAATCCTCAAATGAAATTAAAAAAAAAAAAACAGCATTAATTTTACCGAATTAAAACTTTCCATTTACCACTATATATGTCATGAAACGTATTTATGCAAATGCATTAAATTATATGTTCCTAAATACATTAATTAACTCTAATTTTAATTGGATGTGATCTCCAGGAATAAATGTGTCGTGGAATTTGAACAATATTGATTGTAATCAAACAACAAAAATAATAAAATATAAAATAATAAAAGACACAAACCAATTATCACTTAGACAACACAAATATGATCCATCAGCATATAAAAATACATTATCTTCTTTCTTTGTCTTCTTGGTTGAAAATAACTGTTTTGTAAAACTGACATGTCTTAAGTTTTATTTCCAAATCAATGATCTTCTTTAATCGCATGATTTATTGATGAGTTGTCAATAAACTAGAATGTTTTATTGCCTGGTGTCTGATAATTCCTTATTATCCAGTTGATGTAACATTGCAATGTGAAATGATAATGTGTTTGAGTAAATTTCCTTCAATTCCAACAGCTTTATCAATATTGGTATTCAATAATCTTCCATCTAGTTTGAGCAAAGTTGGCATGCATGGGTAATTTTCACATAAAGTAAAAACTTTGGAAAAATGTATTATTAACCTGTCAAAAACTTTAAAATTTATATGGTTAAAAGACTTTTAAAATGGAGAAAAAAAATGCAACACATTTTTGGACACAAAAAAAAGGAGTGGTCATGAGAGAGAAAATGGAGGGGCTGGGAGAAAATGTGAAAAGTTCCTTTTACTTTTGCAACGGTCACCATTTTTTCCTAAAATGCTCTTCAATTCAAATAAAAAAAAACACATAACAAAAATATCATAAACTGGGAAAGAAAGTATAGAAGGGCATGTTAAACTTGACGTGTTAACTAGCACAAAGTTCTCAGGAAACTCAGAAAAAGATTCTTAATAAACATCTAAAACTACAATCATTATTAAGGATATTGGTTAAAAACAAAAATTCAAACGTGAGGTGTTTGTGCAGCTATTTTACAACCGGTTATATTCCCTCCAAGAATATTCAATGGGGGCACAGTCATACGTTGTTGCACTTCACACCAAAAAGACAAAAACATCAGACAGCAAAAAATAAAACTAGACATATGGCTACCACTGCAGAAAAAAGAAAACAAACAAACAATACTCAAGATACCAAACTACAACCTTCCATCTCCCTTAGTCAACTAAAATTAAATTTAAAAAAAAACCATCTTCTCTCATTTGAAATCTCCTTTTTTTCCTTTGTACAGCGCTACAAAACCTGTAGGCGCTTTCCATTAAACTTTTCACTCAAATCCTTCAGCTGTATATCACTTCCTCTCCTCTTAGATTGCAAACAATTAAACATGACCTCTTTACTTACTGTATTATGATGATTCTACATATATATTCCATTATACAAGTTACAAAACCTGTAAATGACCTCAGTCAGCCATTTTGGCAAAACATATAACCTATATTAAGGTGTGGTTAATCCCTTTGTGCTGGACTCAAACAAAGACCAGAGGAAAATAACCGACCACGCCTCTTTTGGGAAAATGTATAACTTATATTAAGGCAGATTGAGCCCATCACCTTGATACACTAATTTTTTATATATATCATACATCAACTTATATCATCCATTTACAGTAAATCCAGCTCCTATAATTACGTTTTATTCCACATCTGTCTCCATTGTATAATGCAGTAACAGTTCCACAACTCAACTATCCAACTTGCTTTGCTAAACCGCACTACACAGTCCATTATACATTACAAAAAAGATATATAATAATAAAAACAAAGAGAAGGAAAAAACTTTTTCTACAAAAAAGAAGCAAACGCTTTTGAAATTTACTGTAAAAGCAAAGCCCTATTGTCTCCATTTCCTGTTCCTTTTTTTTTTTTTTTTTACACGAGGCAAGGCAGTAAAGACACATAGAAACTAAGCAACCTGTAGTAAGAGAAGCAGTCCCTATACATAAATTACATATAAAAAACACAATATCAAAACTATGAAATACAAAAAACATCAAAGATAAACACATACATTAATAGTTAGTAAAGACAAACCTTTAAATAAACAGACGTAATCAATGGCAAGAAACAAAATGAATAATAATAAAAAAAAATGGCGAGAATGCAAAAGAAATTGCTCTCAACGGAAGCAACGCTATTTTGTTATCCATCTTGCTATATGAGAAGAAACCAAAGCTAATCAGTTAAAATAAAATGCTCACAATTACAAGATATCGATGAGCCAGAAACACCAGAATTGAAGTACAAGATAGACACAGAACAGAGACAATACAACTAGAAACATCTCTTTTCTTTTTTTATGAGTTCAATTTCCAGCATTTACAATACACTATACTCAGCACAGCGGGCGAGTTCAAACAACACACGTGAGGTCCTCAAACGATTTTTCCTTTACTACAATACATAAAATGACAAAAACGAACCAAGACAAAGAGTCCAACCTTGCACCAAAAAAAAATCAACAAGCTCTGAACCATAGCTTTAACTTCAAGGAAAATAAACAAAAACCAAGCCTGGAGGCAAGTTCGCAAAATCTGAACAAGCAAATGTAAGGGTACATTTAAATCTAAGTATACATTTGAATGGCAAATCCCACTTCAGACAACAACTGATAAATTAGAATTTTAAGCAAACAAAAACAAATTCCCTATAATAATTACCATTTATGAAATTTCAATAAACTTTTTCCAAGTTTCTTCTCATATATCAAAGTTGGAAACAGGCGCGGCGCTACACCATGGCGAGAGACACCAAAATCAGCCACAAAGCAATGTAGCGTCAGTCATGTCTGAAATATCCTTCCTTAGACAGACTTTTTATTAGATTTCAAAGAACTTATAGCCAATCAGCATACAGATACATTTCTACGTCAGAGTTTAACCAACAGTGAGACAAAAATTACTACATATGATTCAGAGATGGCTTTTCTCTAGCTTACACTGTTCACACACCCTTTCCTGCACACAAAGGAAATGGCTAAATTCCACAGGCTAACATCCTGTGCAAGAAAAAGACTTGCAGGGTTTGACACTTTAAATGGGAGGGGGGGATTTCACACTAATGCAAGAATTAAAAACTACCTATCATATTAAAATACCTTTCAACATCTCGTGATGATATAATGCTCAGATAGTCACATTGTTATTATTTTCGATAAATTACTGATGGTGTTCTTTTTCCAGGAATATTCGGCCGTAACATTGATCCTCCTAGAATTCAAGTAAGATTCCTGGATTTATGTCTGTGATTACATTCCGATTTAGTCTATGTTAACATCGTCATGGGTCGACAGCGCTCGCTGTGTGTGAATAGATTTTAAGGAAATGCAGTAAATCCCGCGACCTGCTCGGGTTATAATATAGAGCGGATAGAGCTGGTTCTAGTCACCACCATTAATCTCCAGTGTTGACCGTGGTTCAGTGAGACGGTTTGCTACAGTAAAGCAGCTTTCTGTTCTGTTTCACAGGGAGATAAAAGCGGTTTTCCTAAGTCATCACATGGATTCTGTAACAAGGTGAGTGCATTCCATCCAGCCGCTCACTCACACATCGTTATGCGCTCCTGACACAGGGATTAACACATAACCTGATGTTTCCACTCCATGTATGATGAACATATGGAAAATCCACCCAAAGTAAGGAACGAGCGCTGCAGCCCCTTCTCCAGAAGAACATTTACCCAAGGTACATCCAGAGACCGTTTCAACCTCATGAAAGGTTCATGAGGAGCCAAGTCGATGTGTGTACATGTCCCTCCAATAAATGTGTCCTGGGAGAAGAAGCCTGGAGAGCCCGGTGGGTTTTAGTATGGATCCTGCAGGAGGAGGACTGGCCTGACTCGCACTGGCCCCGTCTATCTGTATTATTCACTTTTATATCGTTTAATTGGTTTTACATGCCGGCGCTGGCTGCGGTGTGAGCACAAGGTTTGCCCGCTTTAGTTAGGGTGATATTAGGTTATCAGGGGACACTTTGTGTCAGGTTCTGTGTGTTGTTTTCCAATGAGCGCCCGGTCCTTCCTGCACAATTAAAAGATAAAGATATACAAAAGCAGGCGCAAAGCGCGTTCACTGATACTTACCCGGTTACAGGGATTACATTACACATTTCACTCACGCACTGAATAAATTATCATTAATACAAGATAATAAATATCATTAAACACTTTTATAGGTGGAATCGATTGTGAGAAAATACAGAATAGAATCTGATCATTCAATCCAATCTGCTGCTCTGACTTTACAACACGTAGCATCCAATCACATCGCGTCTCATGGCTTACACACACCGGGCATCACACTCAAACCCATACGGCTGAGTGACAGAGGAAACCTCTCCCTTCACACAACTGTCACAGCCGTTTCGAACGGGGTCCGGAGGCGGGAAGAAGAGGACACACCAGTCTGACCACCCAAATAAGTAAAGGTGGTCAGGGTGAGCAGAGCGTCCCTTTAAGTCACTTCCCAATGCTAATATTCAGTGTTTTAGGATCCGGCGCGGTGCGTTACTGTCACATGACACATTTTATATTATCCTATTATAGTGTGTGAACGCATCATTTTCACGTTATCATTGTGCAGAATGAGCAGTGGAATGCAGTGGTTTTATGTAGAATGCAGCTTTTTGGCCAATAATTAAATTGTGATTTTCATATTTCTAGAAATTTCCAACGTACAGCTCTAAAATCATCATCTTGTTCTGGTTATTGTGTCACCTGACGTGGACATTTCTGTTTTTCAGAGAGCTGTGATAGCTGCGTTTGTGATTATCGGGATTGTGATATTTCTGGGGTTGCTTGTTCTCCTGCCTCTTCTTACTTGGAAGCATGAATTGTTTTTTCCCTCCGAAAATCACAGCAACAACATGACCAGCAACACTACAAAGTCTTAACACAAACAGGACCTCTGTGAGAGCGTCTCCAGCCACAGAGCGGCGACAACATGACCAACAACACCACAAAGCCTTAACACAAACAGGACCTCTGTGAGAGCGTCTCCAGCCACAGAGAGCGGCGACAACATGACCAACAACACCACAAAGCCTTAACACAAACAGGACCTCTGTGAGAACGTCTCCAGCCACAGAGAGCGGCGACAACGTGACCAGCAACACCTCAAAGCCTTAACACAAACAGGACCTCTGTGAGAACGTCTCCAGCCACAGAGAGCGGCGACAACGTGACCAGCAACACCTCAAAGCCTTAACACAAACAGGACCTCTGTGAGAACATCAGCAGCCACAGAGAGCGGCGACAACATGACCAGCAACACCACAAAGCCTTAACACAAACAGGACCTCTGTGAGAACGTCAGCAGCCCCAGAGAGCGGCGACAACATGACCAGCAACACCACAAAGTCTTAACACAAACAGGACCTCTGTGAGAACGTCTTCAGCCACAGAGAGCGGCGACAACATGACCAGCAACACTACAAAGCCTTAACACAAACAGGACCTCTGTGAGAACGTCTCCAGCCCCAGAGAGCGGCGACAACGTGACCAGCAACACCTCAAAACCTTAACACAAACAGGACCTCTGTGAGAACGTCTCCAGCCCCAGAGAGCGGCGACAACGTGACCAGCAACACCACAAAGTCTTAACACAAACAGGACCTCTGTGAGAGCATCTCCAGCCACAGAGAGCGGCACGCGGCCCGGGACAGAGACTTTATTAAAACTAACATTTTTATTCCTAACATCGGATTCTGTTTCACGTTTCCCCAAAATAAGACGCTGGAGGAGGCGTGGGGGAGGGGAAGCACACAGGGTGTTTCATGTTTAGAAATGAAGACACTACAAGCTGTGAGTGTGAGGAATCATGTGACCTCTAGAACTGCATCCAGGTCAAAGGGCAGAACCAAGAAACAGGAAGTATCAGGCCATGCAATATTACCATAAACCTGCACGCAGGATGTGGATAATAATAACTCCATAACATCCCCCCTTTATACATTCAATGCAAACAACTAACTTAAAACTGACCCTGTTCCAGATAGTCAGGATAAAATGTGGCAGAAGTTTGTGGCAAGTTAATTGTAAGTTTTGCAAACTTGCTGCATATTTTCACTGGCGATTCCTTAACTTGCAGAAACACTTGCAGCACAAATTCTATCTGACACTTTTTCAATTTGTAGCAAATTTGCTTTGCAAGAGCTCTGCAAGTCCGCAGCAAGAGCTCTGCAAGTCCGCAGCAAGAGCTCTGCAAGTCCACAACAAGAGCTCTGCAAGTCCGCAGCAAGAGCTCTGCAAGTCTGCAGCAAGAGCTCTGCAAGTCCGCAGCGAGAGCTCTGCAAATGCAGATTCATAGTATATGATTATTATATGTCATGTCTCGTCAGAATGCTAGAACAAAAAATAGAAAAATAATGTAAACTTCTGTTCAGATTTCAATTGTTTACAGCGTATAAAATTATTTTTTCACATTTTATCATCCAAGCCTTTGTGGTTATATATTCTATGGGTACGCTTGTTAAAAACAATTGAAATGGTAACGTGTTACAGTAGTTTTCTGATTTTTTTTAACTAAAATGGAATAAAAAATTGCTTGTTTTTTGGCACATTGTTTTTCTTAAATAAAATGTCTATCAGGGTAATTCAAAGAGATTCGAAAAGTCACCGAACGCTCGGTGACTTTTCGTTCTCTTCAATTCGGTTCGTGTTGCTGATCCCATTTCGGCGACCCTGCGGTGTATTCAGCAAGCACCACAGGGCCCCCGAATTGCAGGGAAAAGCTGCCGCAAACCCGATGAAAACTAACCGCAAAACCTGCCGAGTGCACGCCGAAACCCGCAAAAACATCTGGATTAACTCGAAGACGCCGGAAAAACCCGAGCAGGAGCCGATCACACGCAGCGAAGCCTCCGGAAAAAGCCGACACTGCAGACGAAGGCAGTGAATAAATTAGGAAAACAGTTTGCATGAATGATTGAAAAGTGAAACACTGTTTGCAAAGAAACTACTGAGCGAAAATGTCTGAAATTTACATATAAAATCCAATGAATGTGTAGCGCTCACTCCCGGAGGAGTCGCTGAATTTAACCTCGGGTTAGTCTCTCCGCACTAGGGAATAAATATACACCAGCACTGTTGTGGATTTTATAATTATATAGTTTACTGGTCTCAATAAACTGGTATATATAATTATAGCACGGTATATATATATATATATATATATATTTTACAGGATTTCGTAATGCGAGAAACGCGCAGCGGTTTGAGGAAAATTAACCCCTTCGTTGCTGGAGTGTAAGTCCCGTACAGGTTATGTCCCAAGAAGGTGTGTGTGTGTGAGCTCAGGTACCCGGGTACTATATTCGACTGGCCAGTGAATGTATTTAGTAAATCTTCGACTAGTCACGTTGGGGCCCTGTAGAAGTTAAGCAATACTGCAGCGTGCTTCGTTAAACTTTGACTGTGGCCTGGAAGGCCTCTCACCCATCCGCCAGACAATCTGTTCCGCTGCCCGATAAAGGATGTCCCTCCGCCGGATTACACTGGAACTCTGTGCCACCGGATCCGTTTCTCCTGCTTGTGCGTCTTCACAACAACATCTACGGCCTACCGCCTGCTCTTCCTGTGGATCATCGCGGTCTCCTTACTCGGGGTCCAAGCTGGAACTCTGTATCTGTGCAAACCTCTCAGCGGTGGATTGCTCGGTCTCTGGCAAGTCACTGTGTCGATTCTGTGCGTCCACAAGGCAGCGCCTGCTCTTCGGCCTAGTCAAAATCGCCCACTTACTCTGTTCACTCCTCGAAACGCACTGGCTCTCCTTCGCAAAAGGCTGCAGATGTCCCTCGATTCTCCCCACCCACTTCCTGTCCCTGCCGCAAAGCATGATGGAAAACATAGTCCCATTGTGTCCATTATCTCTTACATTGCGCTTGTCTCCCTCTGGTGGCCAAACCCGAGCAATTACAGCAATAGAGTTTAAAACAGCGCTACAAATGATAATAAAAAGGGCTGTTACAGAAAAAAAAAGTAAAGTAAAAATAAAATAAAAAAAAAATAAAAAATTGGACTTTAAAAAAAATCCAGAAAAATGCTTAAAATAGTCTAAAAAAATCTATAAATAAAGAGACTCTTTACTGCAGAATTTTATAATAAACGGTTTATTAGATATTGAATTAAAACGGGAATATTTTTAACATTGAAGCCTATGGGATTCTCCTGAATAAACCTGCCGAATTAAACCACCGAATGGCAGGGCATTAGGGGAACCTTTCACTGCTGGTTTTGTGTTCTCTGAATAGCCGAAGCATTGCTTCTCTATGGGGATTTCACTGCCCTCGAACAGGCACCGAACAGGCACCGTATGTGCAGGCAATTCGCCAGGATTTGGCGTATTGCCTGCTCTCTGGATAGCCGAATGGCCAAGAAAGGTAACCGAACGCTGATACGGATGAATAGACACGGAGCCCCTGGTATATTAATCATGTGATGCCGCTTGATAAGGGGAGATATCCTGGTGATTACCAATATCTCGGGGCAAACAATGTCCTGAATTTTTAAAGATATGTCTATAAATCAGTATCGGGGCTCTCAGACACTGGTAATGACCAGGATAACCTCGTGATGAGGGCTTGTTTAGCCATAGATCAATTACATACATTTTCAGGGGGGATTTTTTAAAGTAATTCTTCACGTCTTGGTTCCTTACAAACGATGTCAGGTCACATGAAGCGGGGAAGCGTACAATCCACGCACACTGTAATGCGATACATTCCCTGTCTTCACTCTCTGCGCGTCTGTCTGTGATTACACATTTAAGGAAATGTTGTCGCTTCTCCAGACTTTGTAAATTTACCCACAAACACACGTGATGAGACTGGAAACTGAGAGACAGGATGGGAGACTGTGGGACAGATTTGCAGGTAGGGGGTCAAACAGGGAAGGAGACGGGCTGATAGGTGGCTGGATGAGAAGATTGATGGGGACAGACGGGTAGATAAATCAGCAGGTGAGTAGATAAGTTTGCAGGTAAGTAGTTAGATGTGAAGCTCTGCAAACAGATGGTAGGGGTAGACTAGATTAATGGGAGCCAATATTTAGGAAATTGCTGATTATTAGTGTAGCGATGTGTTAAAGTTTACTGTGGCAGTACCCATTTTTGGCCACAAGATGGAGACTATCACGATTTAAGACCCTGGACACTTGAACTACATATCCATGCATGCTTTGCGAAGAAACAGGAAGTGGGTGGGTTTGTGGAGAGCCTGTACATCCTGCACCTCGTGGAGAGCAGGCAGAGCGCGCCAGGGAGCTGAGGAGAGCGGATGCACAGAGACACACACCGAAGGAAAGATCCAGAGCTAGGCCGGAGCGCAGACAGAGTGGATTGGGCCTCACAATCGGGCCACCCAGCCTTGCGGGAGAGAGACATCACCGGCTGTATTGCGAGTGCAGTGCTGAGGAGAGAAGACCCCTCGAGTAAGGAGTACCCGGTCGATGGAAGCGGGGAGCAGGCGGTAAGCTGATTGAGTTGCGGCTGACAGACGGAAGGCCAGACAACAGATCGGGTGGTCGGCGTCCCCAGTCAATATCGAGCGGAGAGACGTCCTGGGTCAGCGGAACCTCAAGCTTGTGCTGGATGGGTGAGAGGCCCCCAAGGCCGTGTGTAAATTTAAGCGTACACTGCTGTTTCCTTTTAAAACCCACAGGGCCCCAACTGACTAGTCGAAGACATCGTTAAAGTAAGCTCACTGGCCAGTAGAAAAGTACCCGGGTACCCTACATATATAAATATATATCACTTCAAGTTCTGGGACTTAACCTGTGCAGGACTCTGTTTTTCCTTTTTCAAAATCCATACAAGGGGGCAAAGAAAAAGCTACATTCTGAACGATTTTTCCTTTTTTTTGTTCCCGCTGCGCGTCTATCGTAATACGAGAACTGTGTATTTTATTGTGTCCCGCTACGCGGCTTTTCCTCGAATTTCGTATCTTTTAATTTTCTGCTCGGTCGGGGTTTTTTTCCGAAAATACGAAGCCCTCGTGTTTTCGTTTCTTTTACCGCTACGCGTTTATCGTGTTACGAAAGTACTGTAAATCTTCCTGCATATACCGTGTCTTAAGAGCTGCAAACCTTTTAGTAAACCTTTTACATTATAAAACTGTTCAGCGTGTTGGAGTATATTTATTCCCTAGTGCGGGGAGACTGACCCGTGGTTCATTTTCAGCGGCTCCTCCGGGAGTGAGCGCTACACGTGGGGGCTCGTCCGGGATTCAGTCTCTGGAAAAACCGCATCTAAAGGTTAAATATGGATCCAGACTGCTGCTGCGATGGTGTGGGGAGTATAGTAGTCAGTTAGCATGTTGCATAGTCATGGATATTCCCGCAGACACTTGGGCCGAAGATCAGATTCGCCAGGCCGTGGCCACGCTAGCACCAGATCATCGGGGGTTAATCCTGGACATTAAGAAAAACCCAGATACCTCTCACACGCATGTTCTTCTAGAATGGAGAAAAGGTATTCCAGCATGTTTTCGGGGCGCGAGCGTGAAGCTGACCGATGAGGTGGAAGTCCAACTGATTCAGCCAAGTGCGCCACGTGGCGAAGCCGAAAGTGTTCCCGCGCCCAGTCCGTTGGCCATGATCGGGCCTGAATTTATCGTGGCTATTGGAGATTTGCTGGCTAAATGTCAGAAAACAAGCCCTCCTCACACTAATTTCGGTTATCGACGGTTAAGGAACTTTACAGGAAATGTACCAACTCCGGCGGGAGAAGAAACCTTTGAGGAATGGGTGGAACAGGCGATGCAGGCACTGGATGAGTGGGACGTCCCTGAGGCCCAGAAAAAGCAAAGGATCACCGAGAGTTTAAAGGGACCTGCGTCAGAAGCGGTGAGAAACCTAAAATTGAGTAGAAAAGATTGTACTGCTTTGGATTATCTGAACGTTCTTGAAGAAGTGTTTGGGCGAACAGAAAAGGCAGCGGAACTGGTATATCAGTACGAACACACCTATCAGAAGAGAGGTGAGAGAATGATTGATTACATGAGGCGCTTGGATAAGATTCTGCACCAAATACTCCTCAAGAAAGGGGCCCAACCGGCTGACGTAGATAAGATACGAATAAAACAGATCCTGAGAGGCTCTCAACCGTTAGATCCGGTGATGATGCAGCTGAGAAGCAGAGCAGTCAATCAAGAGTTGAAGTACTTGGAACTGATCCGAGTTGTACGAGAGGAGGAGGCTCTGCTGGAAGAGAAATCCTTCAGGCGGGGAGAAAGGGCTTATGCACAACCTGCAAGATATAACGACGGTCTGCAGCCTGAAAACGACTCGCTAGACACCTATGATTCTGACCTGGACGAACAGGAACAGTTAGTCGGGTTTAAATCCACCGGAAGGGCTGCCAAAGAATCGAATCCTTCTGAACGAAGCGAGTTGTTCAAGACTGTAAAGGAGGTACAGGAAGCTCAAACTGAACTGCAGAAAGCGCACGCTGAACTGTGCAGGGTGTTGATGAAGGTGACCGAGATGCAGGGGGAAATGCAAAAGTTCTTAACAGGTATACAGACGACAGAAGTTGCTGTGGCGTCTGGTCCAAACCCTTTAACAAAATCTCAACAAGAAACTACGTCTCTGCTCTCTAAGAAGAGATGTTTCGGTTGTGGAGAAATGGGCCATTTCCGCGCACAGTGCCAGGGCCGAAAGCCTGAGAAGGATAGAGTCGAGAGATTGTTGAAAGCTTTAGAAGGACTGTTGTCTACCCCACCGGCGGGAAACGCCAGAGGGCACCAGTGAAGGAGCAACCTGGGTGCCCGAAGGTTGAACCCCGCTCCAGAAACCAAGTCAGGACTAGGAGGGCAAGAGGGCCCAAAGTTAAGCCAACTGCTGAGCCTGCCAGAATGGAAAGAGTCACTCCCTTAGTGTCCGGGTCTACGTCATGGGGAGGCAATACACACCCAAAACCTGCACGGGCCAAGAAAAAGGCCAGGGTCCAGCAAACTGGGTCTAAACGTCCGGATACCGCTACAAAGTTTCCTGATCAGCTGATAGGTCCTTCTCCTATTGTGCCAATTCAAGTGGAGGGAGTCTATACTAAAGCCCTGTTGGATTCAGGGGCCCAAGTGACTTTGATCTACCGAGATTTCTATGAGAGACACTTGAAACATATTCCCTTGCAAGAACTGAAGGATTTGGAAATCTGGGGTATTGGCACTGAGAAACTCCCTTATGACGGGTATCTGCAAGTGAGGTTGGAGATCGGATCTGAAGTCATCGGACAGTCCGGAGGTTGTGACGCTTTGGCCATTGTGTGCCCCCGACCCTCGGGTGCAAACAGAAGCTCTCTGATAGTGGGGACGAATACGGACCTAGTGCGGCGTCTCCTGACCCCCATCGTAGTGGAAGAAGGGTCAACTCAAGGAGTGCACCCCATGTTACGACCGGTCTATCAGAGGATGGTCGAAGAACGGAAAGCACCTGCTGAGGTGGGAAGACTGTGGAGACTGGGTGGGACAGAGAAGGTCTGCAAGCAGGAGAAGTAGCGAGCTTCCGGGTTTCAGTCAAGTTGAACGGATCGCAACCAGGCCCCTATGTGGTGCTGGGAACCGATGTCAGTCATGGGAGTGAAACCGGAGTCGAAGTAATTCCTGAAATAATCTCCACAAAAGCCTTGAAGAGAACACGAGGAAGAGTCTCGGTCAGTGTGTGCAATGTGACAGATTCTCCAGTGGTTCTTAAAGCACGAATGCCTATTGGGCAAGTAGAGTCTGTTACACCCCTCTCTACCAATTCAGGAGGGGGAGAAGATAAAGAGATTCCAGATGAAAGATTCTACCCCAAGGACGCTCCCATTTCACCTGAGTGGAAGAAACGTCTCCAGTCTCAAGTTCTAAAATGGAAAGAATTATTCTCGAAAGATGAGTTCGATGTGGGCCTGGCTAAGAGTACGGAACACCGCATTCGGTTGCAAGAAGACAAGCCGTTTCGTGAAAGGTCAAGGCGAGTTCCGCTGGGAGACTTGGATGATCTGCGAGAACAGCTAAATGAGTTGCAGAGAACCAATGTGATTCAAGAGTCCAGGAGCCCATATGCATCTCCAATAGTGCTGGTCAGGAAGAAGAACGGTTCTGTCCGCTTGTGCATAGACTATCGCACCTTGAACCGAAGAACCATCCCCGACCAATACGCCACTCCTAGGATTGAAGATGCCTTACAGTGTCTATCTGGAGCAAAGTGGTTCAGTGTACTAGATCTTCGAAGCGGATATCATCAGATACCGATGCACCCTGAAGACAAAGAGAAAACTGTGTTCATCTGCCCACTGGGGTTCTTTGAGTTCAATAGAATGCCTCAAGGTCTGACGGGAGCTCCAGCCACGTTTCAACGGTTGATGGAGAAGACAGTCGGGGATATGAATCTAATCGAAGTGTTAGTGTACCTGGATGACATAATTGTGTTCGGGAAGACTCTGGAGGAACATGAGCAACGTTGGAGAAGGTCTTGAAGAGGCTCCATGAAGAGGGGTTGAAGTTGTCTCTGGAGAAATGCCAGTTCTGTTTACCGTCAGTTACATATCTGGGACACGTAGTCTCGGCAGAAGGTGTTTCGACAGATCCTCGAAAGTTGGAGGCCGTAGCTTCTTGGCCTAGACCTCGAAACGTCACTGAACTTAGATCTTTCTTGGATTCTGCTCATATTATCGAAGATTTGTGGTAGGCTTGTGCACCGATTTTTTTTCGGTTTGATTCGGTTCGATTTTTCGGATTTTTAAACTTTTCGATTCGGCCCGTTTCGACCAATTTCGTTTCGATTCGATTCGGTTCGGCACGTTTTTTCGGGTACATTTTTTTTTCGGAATTTCGACCATTTTCGTATTTTCGTGTCACTGTGCTTGGTTTTTGTATCGACTTTTCGTAATTTCGGAAATTTTCGTTTTTCGGAATTGCACATTTTTCGGAATAGCGACCATTTTTCGTGTCATTTTGCCCGTTTTTTGTATCGACTTTTCGTTTTTTCGAAAAATTTTCGTTTTTCAGAAATTTTCGTTTTTACAAAATTTTCGTTTTTCAGAAATGTTCGTTTTTACAAAATTTTCGTTTTTCAGAAATTTTTCGTTTTTCGGAAACTTTTCGTTTTTCGGAAAATCTGTTCTCCTCGTTTCATACATTTCAAGTCCATTCGAAAAATCCGAAAATTTTCGTTTCGGCTCGGAAAACATTTCGGATCTGAAATTTTCGGATCTAAAATTTTTCGGAAATTCGGCCGCATCCGAAAACACGAATCGGGAAATTTCGGGAAAATTCCGAAATTCCGAAACCCGAACGCACATCCCTAATTTGTGGGAGGATTTGCAAAAATAGCTCAGCCGTTGAACAAACTCCTGCAGAAAGAGACCACCGAAGAAGGCTGTAAGGTCTCTGACCGAAACCCCTCCGCTCCAGGACCAAGGAAGGCTAAAGAGTCCATACAAGGTGAATGGACTAGTCAATGTGAAGGTGCGTTTATGAAGCTGAAAGAGAATCTAACCCGAGCTCCTGTTCTGGCCTACGCGGACCCTCACAAGCCATATGAACTACATGTGGATGCCAGCCGAGAAGGTCTGGGAGGAGTCCTATATCAGGAGTATGATGGATTGCTGAGGCCTGTAGCGTATGTGAGCCGGAGCCTTTCGCCTTCTGAGAAGAACTATCCTACTCACAAACTGGAGTTCCTGGCCTTGAAGTGGGCAGTGGTGGACAAGTTGAAAGACTATCTGTATGGAGCTGAGTTCGTGATCAAGACGGATAATAATCCTCTCACCTATATCCTCACTACTGCGAAACTGGACGCAACGGGACATCGGTGGTTGGCCGCTCTGTCAGGGTTTCGGTTCAGCCTGAAGTATCGCCCTGGGGTGAACAATAGAGATGCTGATGCTTTATCAAGAAGACCCTACACTACAGAATGGACTCAGTTAACTCCAGACGGGGTGCAAGCTTTGTGTCAAGGAACAGAGCGCCGGGTCAAGGGAGGAGTTGAAGCGGAGGCCATAGGAGTCATGGCCGCGGCTGTCCCTGAGTTCTACTGTAATCCTACACAATTGAGAGATGAAAATCTACCTACCTTTTCCAAGCAGGATCTGAAAGCGGATCAAGCTAGAGACCCTTTGATTGCATTGACCATAAAGGCCCTGACTGCAAACCAGCGAGAGATTCTGCTAACCAATTCCCCGGATGGAGCCAGATTGGTCTACAAAGAGTGGGAGCGGTTGAAGATGTTGGAGGGTGTGGTCTACCGAAGGGGCCCCTCGACCAATTCCGAAGAGATTCAACAGTTATTTCTCCCCACCAAACACAGGGAGAGTGTGTTGCGATCACTACATGATGAGCATGGACATTTGGGTGCTGAGAGAACTTTTAAATTGGTGCGAGATAGGTTTTATTGGCCTTGCATGAGGGCTGAAGTCGAGAGTTACTGCCATTCCTGTCTGAGGTGCATTCAGAGGAAAACTCTACCAACCCGAGCCGCTCCAATGAGCCATCTACAGAGTCAGGGACCCATGGATTTGGTGTGCATTGACTTCCTGTGCTTAGAGCCGGATGCTAGTGGGCAAGGGAACATTCTGATAGTGACTGATCATTTCACCCGTTACGCCCAAGCTTTTTCTACAAAAGATCAACGCGCTCCGACAGTGGCGAAGGTGCTGATGGAAAAGTTCTTTGTTCATTACGGCCTGCCAAGAAGAATACACTCTGATCAGGGAAGAGACTTTGAAAGTAGATTGGTCGGGCAATTGCTGGAGTTGTTGGGAATTCAAAAGACTCGAACTACGCCATACCACCCTCAAGGTGATGCTCAGCCTGAAAGGTTTAATCGCACGCTGTTAAACATGCTGGGGACCTTGTCTAATGTGGAGAAGCAGAGTTGGAGTCGTCACATAGCTACTCTGGTGCATGCATATAACAGTACGGAGAGTGATGCCACTGGATATTCACCGTACCGTCTTATGTTCGGAAGAGAAGCTCGACTGCCAGTTGATTTGGCATTTGGGTTATCTCTAGACCAGACGTCGGTAGCTTCTCATAGAAACTACGTGGATAGACTTCGGAAGAATCTGGCTTCTGCGTTTGAACAGGCCCGTTTGACTTCAGGTAACAGGGAACAGAGGAACAAGAGGAACTATGATTTGAAGGTTCGGATACAAGATCTACAACCCGGTGATAGGGTTCTGTTGAAGAACTTGGGTGCTGCTGCAAGACACAAGTTGGCGGATAGATGGAGTTCCCAGGTTTACATTGTCTGCAAGCAACTGCCGGGTCTGCCAGTGTATCAAATCCGCCCAGATGGAAAGGCTGGGCCTCTTAAGAACTGGCACCGAAATCATTTTGTTACCTTTGAGAGAGGCTGTGAGGATACCAGTTGGGGATGAACTCCCTCCGCCGAATCCGCCTGTTCCACGTTTACCTCCTGTTACTCGGTCTCAACAGACTCGGGTTGTTGAAGAGAGCGAAAGAGACAGCGAGGAAGAAAGTTTTTGTCTGGACTGGATACGTTCACCGGAGCCTGAAGAGATTACCTCAGTTCCTGAACGATGGGAGAGTAATTTGAGGCCCGAGGCTCCTGAATTCTTGTTGGAAGTCCCTGAGACTGTTGATATCCCTGAGCCGCTTGAATTTCAGTGGGAAGCCCCTGAGGCTGTGGGGATCCCGATAGCTCCGGAAGCTTATTCAGGTGATTACGGTTCTATGCCTTCACTGGAGGGATCATACTCTGAAGAAACGTCTGCTCCAGTGATAGAAAGAGAAATTGAGCCAACGCCCATAGTACTTCCACCTGAAGAGGAACGGAGGGAGCCTGAACAAAAACGCTCTATTCGGCCGCCCCAGCGACTTACTTATGACTCACCTGGACATAGCACTGAAGAGGCCATCACCACTGTGCAGAGATTGCCCGAAGTGTCTGCTATGTTAGCTGAGGTAGCCCAGACCATGACTCAGCTTGAGAAAGTGTTTCTAACCCACTGCATGTATGCTGCTGAACCTGTATATGCTGTATAAACTGTGTGCAAATTGTAAAAGGATAATGTAACTGTTGTACCTCCTTGGAGAGACCCAAGAGTTCTAGGAGGGGGAGAGTGTAGCGATGTGTTAAAGTTTACTGTGGCAGTACCCATTTTTGGCCACAAGATGGAGACTATCACGATTTAAGACCCTGGACACTTGAACTACATATCCATGCATGCTTTGCGAAGAAACAGGAAGTGGGTGGGTTTGTGGAGAGCCTGTACATCCTGCACCTCGTGGAGAGCAGGCAGAGCGCGCCAGGGAGCTGAGGAGAGCGGATGCACAGAGACACACACCGAAGGAAAGATCCAGAGCTAGGCCGGAGCGCAGACAGAGTGGATTGGGCCTCACAATCGGGCCACCCAGCCTTGCGGGAGAGAGACATCACCGGCTGTATTGCGAGTGCAGTGCTGAGGAGAGAAGACCCCTCGAGTAAGGAGTACCGCGGTCGATGGAAGCGGGGAGCAGGCGGTAAGCTGATTGAGTTGCGGCTGACAGACGGAAGGCCAGACAACAGATCGGTGGTGGCCGGCGTCCCCAGTCAATATCGAGCGGAGAGACGTCCTGGGTCAGCGGAACCTCAAGCTTGTGCTGGATGGGTGAGAGGCCCCCAAGGCCGTGTGTAAATTTAAGCGTACACTGCTGTTTCCTTTTAAAACCCACAGGGCCCCAACTGACTAGTCGAAGACATCGTTAAAGTAAGCTCACTGGCCAGTAGAAAAGTACCCGGGTACCCTACATATATAAATATATATCACTTCAAGTTCTGGGACTTAACCTGTGCAGGACTCTGGTTTTCCTTTTTCAAAATCCATACAAGGGGGCAAAGAAAAAGCTACATTCTGAACGATTTTTTCCTTTTTTTTGTTCCCGCTGCGCGTCTATCGTAATACGAGAACTGTGTATTTTATTGTGTCCCGCTACGCGGCTTTTCCTCGAATTTCGTATCTTTTAATTTTCTGCTCGGTCGGGGTTTTTTTCCGAAAATACGAAGCCCTCGTGTTTTCGTTTCTTTTACCGCTACGCGTTTATCGTGTTACGAAAGTACTGTAAATCTTCCTGCATATACCGTGTCTTAAGAGCTGCAAACCTTTTAGTAAACCTTTTACATTATAAAACTGTTCAGCGTGTTGGAGTATATTTATTCCCTAGTGCGGGGAGACTGACCCGTGGTTCATTTTCAGCGGCTCCTCCGGGAGTGAGCGCTACATTAGTATCGGCCTTTTATTTGTCGATATTGCTGATAATTTGCCAAGGTGGCTCAATGAAGCCGCGACACGTGAGGTCCTTCAGCTCGATGCTCGTCTGAGGCTTCTCCCACAGCAGGCTGACATCTTGGGTATCAGATACAAATCACAGTGTATTTAACGGCGCCACCTAGAGGGAAATCTTTAAATTACAAAGATGCCACCTGAAGAAGCCAATAAAAAAGCGAAACGCATTTTGTTATGGTTTTAAGCTATTATTAAAGTGTTTATTTGATTTTATCTGTGTGGGAGAGAGTGCAGGCTGAGAGTGATATGAGGTCCGGTGCTCCATGTTAATCGCCGGCAGCGCCATATTCTGGGTCTTTTTAAAAAAAAAACACTTAAAAATGTGAATAAATCTCCTTATAAAGGTTTGTCTTATGGTGTTATTGGGGAAATCTATGCTATATTGTATCCACTAATACACAGCGGAGAGGAGGACATGAAGCACCTTTACAAATCCAACTGTGCAACCCATTGAGCCACATATATATATATAATGGTCCCAGGACCAGGTGAGTGGAACAACCTTTAATTATCAGCTGGTTTTATCACAAATCGCTGTTGATTTGCACTATATCTGTTTTAACTGTTTGAGGTTCTTTTGACTTGGAAAGGACTGGCTTCAGCGCTGGATTCACGCATGATGAGCATCCTGGCTGTCAGCCCTCGCTGTCCGGCTTCCCTTGAGCACTGATGGCATTGCATGTGAGCGTGATGACAACTGAAATGAAGCCCCCCCTCCCATCCTGCAGGGGATTCCCTAAACAGCAGATGTAGGGGTCTTTTGTAGGGATGAGCCGAACACCCGAGTTTGGTTCGCATTCGAACTTGAATTTTACAAATGTTCGCATTTGAACTCGAACTCAATACAAGTCAATGGGGCTGAAAATTTGGTTTTTAGAGAGTGGCCTCCAAGAGGGCATATATGCTAGATATTTGCCATAAAAGCTGTATGGGGGCCCGGGTAGTGCCCTGGGGGACAAGAAACAAGGACAAAAAGTTTTAAAAAAAAACATTTTTAAAAGGGACAGTGAGTTTTCCATGAAATAAGGGTTAAAAATAAAAACCACAAATTCCTTCAAATATCGTGCCTCGGAGGTCCCCATAACCTGCCCGTGAAGTGGCGGATTTCTAGGATGTATAGGAACACTTAAAAACAAAAAAATGACGTTTCATATGATGGTAAATGCTTTTCCTTTAATCTATCCATAAACAACTGCTTGGGGCGGCAGCCTGTATGAAAAGAGGAGACATTTTTGGCTAAATTATTGTGAAACTTATGCAGGCTTCGGATGAAAGTAACAATAGGTGCTTTAAAATTGGGCCTTTAGCGTCGGCATCAGTGCCATCACACAGTAACCCCTCTGAGGATATGAATCTGATACAGGCGTCAGTGGCAGTGCACCCAAATATTGTGCCTTTAGTGCCAGGCCTGCAAGTACTATCATACAGTAACCCCCCTGTGGTATTGTGGAAGAGTGCAGGGGTGGATCATGCGGTCAGGGCCGGTGCTAGACTAATTTGCGCCCTAGTCAAGACCAGCTACTTGCACCCCCCAAAACCCCCCCCAAAAAAAAAAAAAGAAACTGCTAAATTTCTGTTTATTTAAGAATAAAGTTTGAAAAGCACCAATAGTAAAAGTAAAATAAATATAAATAAACTGTATTAAACCATTTTAAATTAACTCTATTAAACAAATTAAAATTAACTGTATTGAACAGATATAAATTAACGAAAAAAAAAAAGAGTTGTCACGTAAGTGTTAATTTCAGACACATCAAAATTTCACTTTGCGTGCCTTATCCTTTGCAAATTTTCATCATGCATATATATATTGCCCAGGCCAGCTCACATCATGCGTATATATATTGCCCAGGCCCAGGCCAGCTCACATCATGCGTATACATATATTGCCCAGGCCAGCTCACATCATGCTCACAGACAGTCACAGATGCGCCATCATGCATATATATATTGCCCAGGCCAGCTCACAACATGCATATATATATATATATTGCGCAGGCCAGCTCACATCATGCGTATATATATATATATATATATTGCCCAGCCCAGCTCACATCATGCATATATATATATATATTGCGCAGGCCAGCTCACATCATGCATATATATATAAATATATATATTGCCAGGCCAGCTCACATCATGCTCACAGACAGTCACAGATGCGCCATCATGCATATATATATTGTCCAGACCAGCTCACATCATGCGTATATATATTGCCCAGGCCAGTTCACATCATGCGTATATATATATATCGCCCAGGCCAGCTCACATCATGCTCACAGACAGTCACAGATGCGCCATCATGCGTATATATTGCCCAGGCCAGCTCACATCATGCGTATATATATATTGCTCAGGCCAGCTCACATCATGCGTATATGTATTGCCCAGGCCCAGGCCAGCTCACATCATGTGTATATATATATTAAAAAAAATCAAGGAAACAGTGAAGCGCTCTTAGAAGTGGGACTAACCATACACGCTACACGCCGTAATGGAGGTTCCTCTAAAAACCTAAAATACATAGATAACAAAAATAAAAAAAAAAATCGACGGAGCGCCAGTAGAAACCGGTAAGTATGGTTAGGCTATAGACATGTCCTTCTGTATTTCTTCTTAGTCTTCTCAGAGTGTGTTCCTTTCAGCATACATAAAGTCTCTACAATGGAGGAAAGAGCCAAAGATGGTGCAATATGTAGAGTCAATCACAGCAAAGGTTTGAAGGCTATTGTTCAACTCACATTTTATAGAGCCTGACCTAGGCTCTAGGATGGATCACAGATATGGGTCTTCAAATATATTCAGGTGCTCATAAACCTCCAATATTCGTAATCTTCAACCGAATCACCCCTGCAGTGATTGACATAAAAAAGCCTAGTGCAACACCGTTATAATATACTGGAAATAAATGTGTATATATCTTACACTCACATGCACTTGAGCCGCGTTTGGCTCCAAGATGGCGCATAGGAATTATAAGGTAATTCCAAAAAACCTTCTTTCAAGTATCAGGAAACAGCAGTAAAATAAAATAATTTTAATACATAATAAGATATATTACCAGAAAGCGTTTCGCTCCTCAGAGCTTCTTCAGCTGGCATCAATAGTCTTATGTCTGCTGTTCCCTTATATACATTTTTTGAAATCCCAACAAATTATTCATGAGTTAATTAACAACATATGAAATCAATTAAAATTGCTTAAATCAATTGAAAACAATTAAGAACAATTAAAAACACATATGGAACCCATGATTACCTTAACATGCCAATATTTGCTATATCAACGTTGTTAGAATTTAAAAACACAGCTGCACATTTATTGGTCTATGACGTTGTCAGCCTTGCTACTTTCATCCAAAACTATGTGTAGCGGCACAATTTCAGCCATACTTCATAGTAGCACAGCTTATTCTATAAAGGTATTCATCATGTAATCATATAAAATCCACTTTTTTCAAACGATTCTACCATACATAAAAATCTCTAATGGTGTAGGGGCTTTTTCATTAAATTTACTCTATATTGCGCTGCACACATTGTTACAGCTCATTGTAAGCAGTGCAGTACAGTATATGTGTCCACCACACGGTGTTTGTAAATCCCTTATATGTTTAACGGCGCATTTTAAACATCTATGCTTGGTTTCTCACCAGGGTTTCTACAAATTGTACCTTATCATGGTGAGGATCTATATTCGATCCGTACTCTTGATGTACAAATCCCTGCGCCACCCCCCTGATTGCTAAGCTAGGAAATGACACGCAATCAGAAAGGCCGCACGCAGGTCAGGCCCCTCCAACTGTGCAAAGGCCCTGTAACGCAGAGAAATTCAGTTTTAGACCAGTGCCTGTCAGTGTCGTTACTAAACTTCTCCGTAACCAAAGAATGAAATACCAGTCTGGACCTGATCAAATCCCAGCAATGCTGCTGAAAATCAGTGCACCGGTAACTGCAAATCCTGTCGCAACCCTAATCAATGAATCACTGGCGACTGGATACATACCCAAACTCTGGAAGACTGCGAGAGTGGTACCTATCCATAAAAGTGGTGACAGTACTTTGGTATCCAACTACCGTCCGATATCGTTGCTTCCTGTAATGTCAAAAATTTTGGAAAAAAAGCGTCTACACACAATTACGTGATTATTATCAATATTGTAACTATTTAACCCCGGATCAATCCGGCTTCCGTCCAAATCACTCAACTACAACCACCCTTTTAAAAGTCTGCAATGATATCCAAGCTGGGATGGAACAAGGAAACCTAACTGGAGCATCTTCCTTGATTTAGCCAAGGCCTTTGACACAGTAGACCATGGCATCTTGTTAGAAAAACTTAAACACTCTGGCATTGGTGATCGCACGCTAACCTGGTATCAATCATATGTATCCGACCGATCACAATATGTGTCAATTTCAGGCAGCTCCTCCCTCCCGCTCCCAGTCACGTGCGGTGTACCCCAAGGCTCAATACTAGGCCCCCAACTATTCACAATATTCATAAACGATCTGCCCAACATCTGCAAAGCCTCAACTGTACATATGTACGCAGACGACACTGTAGTCTATACCAGAAAACCAACTCTCCCGCAGCTGGAGGCCGTGCTGCAAGAACAATTCACAGAGGTAGAAAAGTGGATCAAACACAACAAACTATAACTAAATACTGACAAAGCTGTAACGATGCTCTTTGGAACAAAACCTAAACTACACAAATTGCAAAATCCCCATCTACATGTCAAGACAAAATCAAATGACACGCTGACCACAGTCACTTCTCTCAAATACATAGGTATGTGGTTGGACCCTAATCTATCCTTTGGCCCCCACATCGAAAAACTCTCATCTAAACTCTACCCTAAACTAGGTGCCCTGTACAGAAACAAATCCTGCCTGAGCCCCGCGGTAAGAAAGCAGATTGTACAACAAATGCTTATGCCGGCTATTGAATACGGAGATGTAGTGTATAGGGATGAGCCGAACACTCCCTGAGTTCGGTTCGAGCCCGAACCCGAACTTTCCATTTGTTTGGGACCGAACCCGAATGCAAGTCAATGGGGCTGAAAATTCGGTTTTTTAGAGTGCCCTTAGAGGGCATATATGCTACATATGTGCCATAAAAGTTGTATGGGGGTCCGGGTAGTGCCCTGGGGGACAGGAAACAAGGACAAAAAGTAAAAAAAAAAACTTTTTAAAGGGACAGTGAGTTTTCCATGAAATAAGGGTTAAAAATAAAAACGAAAAATTCCTTAAAATATCGTGCCTAGGAGGTCCCCATAACCTGCCCGTGAAGTGGCGGATTTCTACGATGTATAGAAACACTTAAAAACAAAAAAAATGACGTTTCATATGACAGTAAATGCTTTTCCGTTAATCTATCCATAAACAACTGCTTGGGGCGGCAGTCTGTATGAAAAGACATGTTAGGACGCGCAGAAAAAGTTTAGTGTTTTTTTTGGCTAAATTATTGTGAAACTTATGCAGGCTTTGGATGAAAGTAACAATAGGTGCTTTAAAATTGGGCTTTTAGCGTCGGCAACAGTGCCGTCACACCGTAACCCCTCTGAGGATATGAATCTGATATAGGCGTCAGTGGCAGTGCACCCAAATATTGTGCTCTTGGTGCCAGGCATGCAAGTACTATCATACAGTAACCCCTCTGTGGTATTGTAGAAGAATGCAGGGGTGGACCATGCGGTCCTATATTAAAAAGATATGAATCTGGGAATGGGCGTCAGTGCACCCAGAAATTCTGCCTTTGGTGCAAGACTGCCAGGCCATCAAGTATCATCATACAGTAACCCCTCTGTGGTTTTGCTGAAGAATGCAGGGGTGAACCATGTGGTCCTATATTAAAAAGAAATGCATCTGGTTAAGGCGTCAGTGCACCCAGATATTCTGCCTTTGGTGCAAGACTGCCAGGCCAGCAAGTATCATCATACAGTAAGGCGGGGGTCAGACGAACGCAGTGTTAACATCCATGTTGCCCGCACATAAGTACGACCGTGATAGCATAAAATTGTGTTAAATGGAGCCCCACACATGAAGTACGTCCACACAGAAGTGCGGGGGCTGACGGACGCTGCAAACAGACGCAGGTTAGGCAAGAACGTAAGTCTGCTAGAACGGACGTGCAGAGTGCGCCACGTCCACAACGTCCGCATAGCTTTGTGTGTGAGTGATGCAACAAGGTCAGACGGACTGCATTTATACGTCCAGCATTTTTGACGGACAGAATGTTCTTTCAATGTAATTTTTTTTCCCTGCTACATCAGTCAAAAAATACGTCAGTGAAAAAAACCGACTGTGTGGCCACTACCTTGTTGTCAGTCAGTAAGTACGTCTGTACTGCACGGACGCACAGTCCGTACAAAATGCGCTCATCTGACCCTAGCCTAACCCCTCTGTGGTATTGTGGAAGAGTGCAGGGGTGGACCATGTGGTCCTATATTGAAAAGTGTTTCTTTTGATCTGTTAATGGGCGTCAGTGCACCCAGATATTGTGCCTTTAATGCCAGGCCATCAAGTATCATCATACAGTAACCCCTCTGTGGTATTGTGGAAGAGTGCAGGGTTGGACCCTGCGGTTCAAAAAATTAAAATGATATATATATCTGGCACAGGCGTCAGTGCAGCAAAATATTGTGCCTTTCATGGCAGCAAGTGCCTTCACACCGTAACCCTTTTGTGGTATTGTGGAAGAGTTCAGTGCTGGAGGTTTTGTGAATGCAGAAGAGGACATCCCTGATCTATTCCGTTACGTCAGCATCAGGGGATTGATACAGTTGTGTTCAAAATTATTCAACCCCCACTGAAATTGAGTGTTTTGGCCAGTTTGACATTGATTTTGATCATTCAGTCATCTTGCTTACAATTAAATCAAAGAGGCACGTGTAGGTCAGACAAATAGAACATAACATTTATAATGAAATAACCACAAATGTCTTTTCTGTGCTCACATCATTATCAGTTTTATTCAACCCCCAAGTGACATTCAATCTTAGTACTTAGTACAACATCCTTTTACAGTTATAACAGCTTTTAAACGTGAAGCATAGCTTGACACAAGTGTCTTGCAACGATCTACGGGTATCTTCGCCCATTTGTCATGGGCAAAAGCCTCCAGTTCAGTCACATTCTTAGGCTTGCGCACTGCAACTGCTTTCTTTAAGTCCCACCAGAGGTTCTTAATCGGATATAAGTCACGTGACTGCGATGGCCACTCCAAAATGTTCCAGCCTTTAATCTGCAACCATGCTCAAGTGGACTTGGAGGTATGCTTGGGATCATTGTCCTGTTGAAAGGTCCAACGTCTCCCAAGCCTCAGGTTTGTGACGGACTGCATCACATTGTCATCCAATATCTCCTGGTACTGAAGAGAATTCATGGTACCTTGCACACGCTGAAGCTTCCCTGTACCTGCAGAAGCAAAACAGCCCCAAAGTATGATTGACCCCCGCCATGCTTCACAGTAGGCAAGGTGTTCTTTTCTTCATAGGCCTTGTTCTTCCTCCTCCAAACATAGCGTTGATCCATGGGCCCAAACAGTTCTAATTTTGTTTCATCAGTCCACAGAACACTATCCCAAAACTTCTGTGGTTTGTCCACATGATTTTGGCATATTGCAGTCCACTCTTCTTATTCTTTGGAGACAGCAAGGGGGTGTGCCTGGGAGTTTTGGCATGGAGGCCTTCATTACGCAGTGTGCGCCGTATTGTCTGAGCTGAAACTTCAGTACCCACATCTTACAAATCTTTTCTCAGTTCCTCAGCAGTCACACGGGGACTTTTCTCCACTCTACGCTTCAGGTAGCGCACAGCAGTCGAAGTCAGCATCTTCTTTCTGCCACGACCAGGTAGCGTTTCAACAGTGCCCTTTGCCTTGAATTTGCGAATGATGCTTCCTATGGTCTCTCTTGGTATGTTTAACATCTTTGCAATCTTCTTATAGCCATTGCCCTTCCTGTGAAGAGTAATCACCTCTTATCTTGTCTTCCTGGACCATTCTCTTGACTTCACCATGTTTGTAACCACACCAGTAAATGTCTAGAAGGAGCTGAGTATCACAGTCATTTTAAAGCTGCCTAATTGGTGCTTATTATGCTTTATTGCTGCTCCGTGACATCCACAGGTGTTTTCAATACCTGATTAAAAACACTTGGATGAACCTCTGTTCTTCAGAGTGGTAGTCTTTAAGGGGTTGAATAATTGTGTCAATGAAGAATTCACAAAAGAAACATTTACTACTGTATTACAAAACCAATTGATGTCATTTTAGTTGCATATGGTTCTTTAAAAAGTCCTTGTAGGATTTCATTCTGAATACAATTACAAATGTACACTAAATTCCCTAAAACCCTTTACAGCATTGGGGGTTGAAAAATTTTGAACACAACTGTAGCTGCTGATCCAGGACTGTTTCATTTTTATAAATGTCAGCCGGTCTACAGAGTCGGTGGACAGACGCACTCTTTTGTCTGTGACAAAACCTCCAGCGGCACTGAACGTCCTTTCAGAAAGCACGCTAGATGAAGGGCAACCTAGTAGCTGAATAGCATATTGGCTAAGTTCTGGCCAGTGATCCAATCTCAACACCCAGTAAGCCAGTGGATCATCTTCTGGAAAGGTATCCAGGTCTGCCCTTGCCCCTAGGTAGTACTGCACCATATGGTGAAGACGCTGGCAATGGGTGCCTACATTTGACGTCCCTGGGCGTCGTGGACTAAAAAAGTTAAAAAAGCATCAGTCAAGCGGCCCTGGCCTTCACCACTATTCCTCTGATCACCCGCAGCCTCAGAAGCACGTGTGTCAGCACTTGGTAATCTACCAGTGCCTGGAAAGGTGTTACACAAGTGTCGCTTTAGAGCGTCCTCAAGTTTTTTTCATCCTGTGCTCCCTCTGTGTGGGCAGGATGAGCTCTGCTACTTTCCCCTTGTATCGTGGATCAAGAAGGGTTACCAACCAGTAATGATCCCTCTCCTTGATAGCACGAATGCTGGGGTCCTTTAGCAGGCTTTGCATCATTAGGGAGACCATGCAGCGTAGGTTGGAGGTGGCATTAGCTTCCGAGTCTTCCTGGTCAATGAGGATGACCGTATCATGCACTTCCTCCTCCCAGCCACGCACTAGCCCTTCTTTTTCTGGGCACACAAAACCCTCCCTTGAGGAATCCCCACCTTCAATGCACCCACTACTTAAATAGTCCTCCTCCTCCTCATCCTCTTCCTGTCTGATCTGAGTAGGACCCGCTGGAATGCTGTCTGTGGAAAGACTGGGGCCTTGAGAGCTAGGGAAGGCCTCCTCTTCCTCCCACTGCTCTGCCTCTAGAGCCACATCTATAATTCCCCGCAGAGTGTGCTCCAGCAGGTACACTAAAGGAATTGTGTCACTGATGCATGCACTGTCCCTGCTCACCATCCTCGTTGCCTCCTCAAATGGTGACAGTACAGTGCATGCATCCTTGATCATCAGCCACTGCGGGGGGGAAAAAAAAGCAAGTTGACCGGAACCTGTCCTTGTGCCATACTCACACAGGTACTCATTGATGGCCCTCTGCTGCTTGTGCAGACGCTGCAGCATTGCTAATGTCGAGTTCCACCTGGTGGGCATGTCACAGATCAGACGGTTTGTGGGAAGGTGGAATTCGCTTTGAATTTCTGCCAGGCGAACGCTTGCTGGGAATGACTGTCTGAAGTGGCTGCAGACTTTTCTGGCCTGGATGAGAAGCTCTGGCAGCCCTGGGTACTTGGTTAGGAAACGCTGTACCACCAGATTTAGAACGTGTGCTAGGCATGGTACATGCGTCAATTTACCCTTGCGTAGGGCGGAGAGAAGGTTGCTGCCGTTATCGCAGACGATCATTCCCAGCTCAAGCTGGCGTGGTGTTAACCATCTCTGCACCTGCCCCTGCAGAGCTGACAAAATTTCTGACCCGGTGTGGCTCCTGTCCCCTAAACAATCCAGCTCAAGCACAGTATGGCATCTTTTTGCTTGAGCCATTGCGTAGACCCTGTCAGGCGTCGGTTTAACTGCCACTTCGCCAGAGACAGAGAAGGAGGAGGAGGCGGAGGAAGAGGGGGTGGTGGTGGAGCAGACAGACCTCATACAAGCAGCTTTCTGGAGGCGTGGTGGATGAAAAAGCTCCAGCACAGAGCCCCGTCTTGGATCTCTCCCAGCTGCAATCAGAGTTACCCAGTGTGCCGTGAAGGAAATGTAACGACCCTGTCCATGCTTGCTGGACCACGTGTCTAAAGTCACATGCACCTTGCTGCTGACTGCCTTTCCCAATGACTGGATAACATTGTCTTCCACGTGCTGGTATAGTGCTGGAATGGCCTTTCTTGAAAAGTAATGGCGTTTTGGAACCTGCCACTGTGGTACAGCACTTTCAGCAAATTCACGGAAGGGAGCAGAGTCCACCAGCTGGAAAGGCAGCAGCTGCAATGCGAGTAATTTTGCTAAGCTGGCATTTAGACGCTGTGCTTGGGGATGGTTGGGACTATATTTTTTCTTTCGCTGCAGCAGCTGCGGCAATGTAATCTGACTGCGTAAATCTTCAGCTACTGGGATGATGTCACATTCTGAGGATGGACCTGCTGGTACATCCATTACTGTAGCATCATCCCTGTCGGTGGAGGTTGTAGGCAATGACATGGCAGGACATACAGTGTGGGTAGAGACAGATGAGGAGGAGGAGGACCTATGCAAAGTTTTGCGCCAACGGGATGTGTGGCGCTTGTTCATATGTCGCCTCAAGCATGTGGTACCCAAGTGTTCGGTGTTTATCCCACACTTCAGCCTCATCTGACATAGATTACAAATAGCAATGGTGGGGTCACTCTCATTGTAGTCAAACAATTCAGCTGACTCCTCCGTGTGTGATAGCGAGGCTATGGCAGGAGTAGCTGTGGACATGGAGGTTGCATTAGATGCTTTGGCAGCTGAGGTGGACTGTAAAGCACTAGAAGCCTGGCTGGCAGAGGACTCGGAGGATGAGGATGGCCTGATTAGCCAATTCACCAAGTCCTCTGTATGTTGCTGCTGCTTAAGACGGCCAGCACCAGTTAGAAAGGACAAGCCTGCCCCTGCAGAGGATGCACCATGTCCACCACGACCAGAGGCACAGCCTCCCGACACAGGGGCTGCTTGCCCTCTTATCTGTGTCTGGGAGTGTCTGCCTGTCCTTTTTGTTCTTTCAGACATGGTGAGTGATATTTAGATTAATATATACAGAACTCTGATTCAACTCTGGTATAACTCAGTGAGACACACTGATAGCTGGCAGCCAGTGACGAGACACAGATCACCTTAATTCACAAATGTTTTAAAGAAATTAGTGAGCCCCAAAATAGTGCGTTGTACTGGCTGTGTGACGAGACACAGATCACCTTAATTCACAAATGTTTTAAAGAAATTAGTGAGCCCCAAAATAATGCGTGGTACTGGTTGTGTGACAAGACACAGATCACCTTAATTCACAAATGTTTTAAAGAAATTAGTGAGCTCCAAAATAATGCGTGGTACTGGTTGTGTGACAAGACACAGCTCACCTTAATTCACAAATGTTTTAAAGAAATGAGTGAGCCCTAAAAGAATGCGTGGTACTGATTGTGTGACAAGACACAGATCACCTTAATTCACAAATGGTTTAAAGAAATTAGTGAGCCCCAAAATAATGCGTGGTACTGGTTGTGTGACAAGACACAGATCACCTTAATTCACAAATTTTTTAAAGAAATTAGTGAGCCCCAAAAAGACTTGCTGGCACAGTGACAAGACCCAGAAGATCACCTCAATTCACAAATGTTTTAAAGTTGTAAACCCCAAAAAAACTTGCTGGCACAATGACAAGACACACATCACATAAATTCCCTGATATTTGGTAGAAATGAGACCCAAAAAGACTTGCTGGCACAGTGAGAAGACCCAGAAGATCACCTTAATTCACAAATGTTTTAAAGAAAGTTGTAAACCCCAAAAAACTTGCTGGCACAGTGACAAGACACACATCACATAAATTCCCTGATATTTGGTAGAAATGAGACCCCCAGACCCCCCCCCAGTAGTGTGGCAGACCGGCAGTAACAAGACACAACTATCTCCTTTGAAATCTCCTCTGAAATGCGTACAGAATCGGTGCGTGGAAACGTTATATATTGTGCTGCGAGACTTAGCTCTGTGAGCCCATGATTGGCCGAAATTTGCCCAATCAGGACTCCGAGCGGTGATTGGCATAGTGTTGAACCAGTCTTGCACCATACCTGTGGTCAGGTGCAAGGCTGTAGCCAATTAGGAGCTTCAGGACAGTGAGAAAATGCATTGTGGTCCATTGTGATCGAACATGCGGCGAACACCCGGAAATGTTCGGTGTTCGCGATCTACTCAAACAGGCTAAGTTCGGGTCGATCCCCGACCCGTCCGAACCCGAACAGCTCATCCCTAGTAGTGTATGCAGTCGCCCTGCAAACACACCTTCATAAACTTACTACATTGTATAACTCATTCTGCCGCTTTGTGCTACAACGTAACTACACGACCCACCATTGGGACATGTTAAAAGAACTAAACTGGCCGTCGCTGGAATCTAGACGCACCCTTCACTTTTCCAACCTGGTGTTTAAGAGCTTTTCTGGGAAGCTACCACCCTACCTGAATAGACTGATCACCCCAGCAGTTCCCTCATCCTATAACCTCAGATCAAGGACCAGCACCTTACTTGCAATATCGCAATACAAAAAGAAAGTGGCTCGGTCCTCATTTTCCTACAGAGCACCGCAGTTATGGAATAACCTCCCAGACACCATCAAATCTTCCCCAGTCTTAAGTCCCTAAAGAGTTCCCTGTTAACATACCTCAATAAAGAATGCACCTGTAAACATGTAACAGTGACTATATACAGAATGCACCTGTAAACATGTAACAGTGACTATATACAGAATGCACCTGTAAACATGTAACATAATGAATATATACAGAATGCGCCTGTGAACATGTAACATTTATTTATAAAGGATTTTACCAGGAAGGATACATTGAGATTTCTCTCGTTTTCAAGTATATCCTGAGTTCAAGAACATTGAAGTGTTACAGTTACAGAAATACAAAGTAATACAATGCAAGATATTAACACAAATAAACAGATTAACAGAAAATAAATATGTAGGAAATATAGTCACTAGGTTACATGTTTACAGGTGCTTTCTGTATATAGTCACTGTGTTACATGTTTACAGGTGCATTCTGTATTGAGGTATGTTAGTAATGAGCTCTTGAGTGACTTAAGACTGGGGGAAGATTTGATGGTGTTTGGGAGGTTATTCCATAATTGTGGTGCTCTGTAGGAAAATGAGGACCGAGCCACTGTCTTTTTGTATTGCGGTATTGCAAGTAAGGTGCTGGTCCTGGATCTGAGGTTATAGGATGAGGGAGCTGCTGGGGGAAGCAGTCTATTCAGGTAGGGTGGCAGCTTCCCAGAGATGCTCTTAAACACCAGGCTGGAAAGGTGAAGGGTGCGTCTAGAGTCCAGCGATGGCCAGTTTAGCTCTTTTAACATGTCACAATGGTGGGTCATGTAGTTACATTGTAGCACAAAGCAGCAGAATGAGTTATACAATGTAGTAAGTTTATGAAGGTGTGTTTGCGGGGCTGCTGCATACACTACATCTCTGTAATCAATAGCCGGCATAAGCATTTGTTGTACAATCTACTTTCTTACCGCGGGGCTCAGGCAGGATTTGTTTCTGTACAGGGCACCTAGTTTGGGGTAAAGTTTAGATGAAAGTTTTTCGATGTGGGGCCAAAGAATAGATTAGGGTCCAACCACATACCTAGGTATTTGAGAGAAGTGACTGCGGTCAGCGTGCCATTTGATTTTGTCCCAACACATAGATGGGGATTTTGCAATTTGTGAGCAATCTGACTATATACAGAATGCACCTGTAAACATGTAACATAGTGACTATATACAGAATGCACCTGTAAACATGTAACATAGTGACTATATACAGAATGCGCCTGTAAACATGTAACACAGTGACTATATACAGAATGCGCCTGTAAACATGTAACACAGTGTCTATATACAGAATGCGCCTGTAAACATGTAACACAGTGACTATATACAGAATGCACCTGTAAACATGTAACATAGTGACTATATACAGAATGCGCCTGTAAACATGTAACACAGTGACTATATACAGAATGCGCCTGTAAACATGTAACACAGTGACTATATACAGAATGCACCTGTAAACATGTAACACAGTGACTATATACAGAATGCGCCTGTAAACATGTAACATAGTGACTATATACAGAATGCACCTGTAAACATGTAACACAGTGTCTATATACAGAATGCGCCTGTAAACATGTAACACAGTGACTATATACAGAATGCACCTGTAAACATGTAACACAGTGACTATATACAGAATGCGCCTGTAAACATGTAACATAGTGACTATATACAGAATGCGCCTGTAAACATGTAACACAGTGACTATATACAGAATGCACCTGTAAACATGTAACATAATTACTTTATTTCCTATATATTTATTTTCTGTTAATCTGTATATTTGGTTTTGTGTTAATATCTTGCATTGTATTACTTTGTATTTCTGTAACTGTAACAATTCAATGTTCTTGAATCCAGAACATACTTGAAAACGAGAGAAATCTCAATGTATCCTTCCTGGTAAAATACTTTATAAATAAATAAATACAGCAGGGATCAACAGCCTCATCCCTCCAGATGTTTTGGATCTACATTTCCCATGAGGCTTTAACAATCTAATGAGTAGCTGAGCATCATGGGAGATGTAGTTCCAAAACATGTGGAGGACCAAGGTTATGTATGTGCTTCCCATCCTAATGGCAAGGATTCTTCCAGTTATTCCAGCCGGGATCCCATAGATCCAGAGATTACCTATAGTCCCCATACAGTATTAGGCTAGGGTCAGACTAACGCATTTTTCGCGTTGTCCGTGAAAATGTGCGTTCGAAGAATGGACGTATTTTTTCACGGAATACGCGATAGTGGTCATACGATGCGCAGTTTCATCCGTGATTTTGTACGGATCATCAATAAAACACTTTTTGTGTCTGGACGTTATGTTGGCCGGACATTAGCAGCGTCTGACGTCTCCTAATCACGCACACACGCCGCTAGCGGACGCAGCGCACGCTGTACGTCAGTACTGGCGGTTTAACGTTCTCGAAAAAATGCGTTCATTTTCCACTTGCGTTGCGCAGCCGGACTTTTGTGCGACCGTACTTCGTATAATGGCCGTCATTGCCCGGCATCTGCTGCTAGTGCGGCCGTGATTAAGTGCGGCTGCACGCGCGTTCGCACTGCCTCAGTCTGACCCTAGCCTTAGAAGCTTCACACAGGGCAGCACTTTTCACAAACCGTCCAGCAGCATAAAGAGAGGATTTCACTCTGTCTGGGGCTGATACAGGTAGAGAATCACTTCACTGTCGCTCCCGCCGGGGGTCTGACACTACAGAGGGGTCCTTTACAGCAGAAACCTATATCCAAAGAATGTGGCCCGGCCCTTTAAAGGAGGCCATTGATAAAACCCTGCAGCGAGCATTCTTCATGCTTCTATCCAGTGACTCTGTATCAGCTGGAATGTGGCAGGTCCAGGTTTATTCTTCCTGGAGGGGGGGCTGTAATATATTGGGTTTCACCCCTCCCTGGGGCGCAGTGACTGCTATGGGACGGACCACATGCACAGCTTTCACTTTGTGAAGGTTCAGAGGACAATTCAGCAAACACCGACACGAGCGCCCGGGCTCTGGATTTAACTCTTTCTATTACTAAAGGATTCTGTGAATCATCGATATCGGGGAGAATCTCGTGAAAAAGGTAACGTCCCCTGATAGCGCCGCACGCTCATTGAGCTGTAGATTCGCCGTGGATCAGCGAGTCGCCGACATGTTTCATGGTCTGTGTCTACATGAAATAACTTCTTACTTTGGTCGCCGGGTCGGCCGTGTTTTCCTGGACATATATTACTATTTCATGCAGAGGGAAGCCCAGAGGAAAGTGCTGCCCTGCAACATGTATAACTCACATGCGGCAGGAAGGAAATGCAGGGCAGATCTCCTGGGATTCCTTTTTGTTTCCTTACCTGAGGCGTATGGATTATACATGCTGCGGGGCAGTGCATGAAAAATGCCACCCATCAGCATGAATAAACTATATGGGCTCGATTCCATTCCTAACGCAAACGTTAATGCTCACTTGATCCCTAATAAAGTAACAAACAGAAACTATAACTCTAACCCTAACCCTACCCATAAAACAAGCAGGAACTAAATCTATCGCGCCTACACTACCCCTATATATTTATTTAGAAACTGTAACCTTATCCCTAATAAAGTAACAAGCAGAAACTGTAACCCTAACTGTAACCCTAACTGTAACCCGAACCATAAAAAAAGTAAAAATGATAACCCTACCTGTAATCCTAAAACTAATTATAAACCAGCAGAAACGTTAACATTAACAGTCACCCTAATTCTAACCGTAAACCGCATTCTCATTGTAAAGTGTTGCGGAAACTGTTAGCGCTTTAGAAATGATGACAATATTAATCATAATAATAACCCAAAACATGAAACAAGCAGAAACCGAAACCCTGACAGTAACCCTGACAGTAACCCTGACAGTAACCCTAACCGTAACCCTGACCGTAACCCTGACAGTAACCCTAACTGTAACCCTGACCGTAACCCTGACAGTAACCCTGACCGTAACCCTGACAGTAACCCTGACCGTAACCCTGACAGTAACCCTGACCGTAACCCTGAAAGTAACCCTAACTGTAACCCTGACCGTAACCCTGACAGTAACCCTAACCGTAACCCTGACCGTAACCCTAACCAACTACGGGCCATATTACAAAGCTATTGCTAACTTAACCAGAGCTGTTGTAAACTTCCCAGAGCCATTATAGTCTATGGAGCTGTTAGCAGCAGTTTTGTAATACTGCCCTATGTGTTTTAACTTTTTCGCTATGTGAAGTGCTGCGTGGCATGAAAGGTGCTGCCCCTGCGCTTTCCGTGTCATTTGTATGTTCAGTGTATTTTTTTTCCCATTTATTTGTGTGTTTTTAGCTAAAGGTTCAGAATATTGGAATTCGCTGAATACATCGGACACGTCTGATATTTATGAATTAGTTTGAATTAGACGTTTCCGATATTTTTGAAAATCCCAAACGTTAAATAAAAAGTGTAAATACATTCTTACCGAGTCAATTAATACTAATTAATCAATTCCTGACTTGATCAACTAAATTGTTCTTGTAAATCCTAAACGGATCTGACCGGGTCAGGACCCGGGCAATATGGAGACGTGTGACGGGTTTCCCTTTATGAAATTCAAGATTGTGTTGACTTTCACAAGTCATGGAAAAGCGTCAAACTCCGGAGTGAGCGGCTCTGAGACCCGCTGTGTCTGACGGAGATTCTGCCGCTGATAAAGCGGATTAAAAATATTTTTAAATCTGAATATTTTTCAATCGGCCTCTAGAAGCAGGGTGGTTGTCATGGAAACCATTGGGATTTTTTTGCTGGTTGCGCTGCTTTTAGGGCCTTAGCCGGGGATTGCTCTTTGTACATGAAGCTGACACATCTCATGCCTTCATATTGTCTCTTCTCACAGGAGATCTTCACCCACCTCGGAGCAGAATGGTGTTCAACAGGGGGAAAACTGTTGGTATTTTCTCACGGGAATCCGAGGAGACTTATCAATGGCTGATCAATGATCTCTTGAAATTTAAGGGTGTTAAGGACGTCCGTCCTGTGTATATATCCAGCCGACTGGAGGATTTAAGAAAACACACGGAACAATGTGACTTCGCCATCATCTATCACTCAAAGAACAGAGGACGCGTCAATGTTACGGATGTGACGGATTCTCTGTATGATAAGGAACTGGAATACCTGTACACATCACTTGGTAAGAGCCGGATTCCTCCCGGCCGCCATGTTTGTCCTCTTGGTATAGTAGAGCTGTCAGTCGGAGGGCTCAGGTGTTGCAGGGATATTTGTAGCAGTGATTGCATGAGACGGGGCCCAGCACAGCAGAATTGGCCCTCCACATGTTTTTGAAGGTCATCTCCCATGATGCTCAGCTTCTCATCAGGTTACCTGAGCATTGGTGGAAATGTATTTGCAAAACATCTGTTGGCCCAAGTGACCTCTGGTGCAAAGGGAAGCCGCCACCATGAAATCCAGCAGGAAGCTTGTACATATCGCTCGGTTATGAAACCTATCTCTGGAAATGTCCTTTATAAGTCGCTCTATTGGGTGATAAGGTGCCGAACGATCCATGAATTCTGAATTTCAGCTCAAGTTATTAGATCAGCGAATAGAAGAGACGGACGAGTCCAGTGTTCTCGCAGTCTGAGGAATCCAGCCAGAGTGAGATATTACTTCCTTTATATAAAGTCACACGTGTGGCCAGAACGTGAGCTCGAGCTTACACAAAGCCAGGTCTTTATCCTTGAGATCCCTCCAGTCTGTGTCCATACAGGATCCAAGAGAGACACACAGCTGCTGGCGAAGTTTTATCCCGAGACAAGACGGGCCTGGGTGGAGACATTCATACATAGACAGGTTTCCATGTGTACACAATATGTGCAGCATAAGAGCAATGCCTCCCGATAGAGGAATTAACAGGACCTGATTTCAGGTGATCCGGGAGCTGCCACTCTAGATTCCAAACAATTTGTAATAAATCTCAAAAGGCACAGGGAGGCAACCAGTGTGAAAATCTACAGGTTTGCAAGATCCCCCTGATTCAGTGCTCACTTAAGAATTATACCCTTATCCTCTTCTTACACTTTTTCCCCTGTAAGTTACCTTCTTAAACCTACTGCATCTATGAAAGAGAAAACAAAAACAGGGTGGGTTGGGTGGGTGTAAAAGAAAAATTATTGCAATACCAAACATGTCCCCCGCCCAGCCTCTTATAGCCTCCCTTTCCATTGTTTATCTTCCCATTGTACCCAATCACAACGAGCCATGCTTCAGCTCACAGAACAAAGCCTTATCCCCTAGAATAAAGGAAACTCCCTCCTTTGAAAATCTTGTGCAACACAGCGATAATTCTTAAGCCTCCTTCATTCCTAATCAGTCTTTCATTCGAACTAAGAATTATACCCTTATCCTCTTCTTACACTTTTTCCCCTGTAAGTTACCTTCTTAAACCTACTACGTGGGAGACGCCGTGGGGGAATTTGGGGAATACTGGATGGCGGTGGCAGAGTAATGAGAAGAGGTTGAAACAGGGGACAGAGGAGAGGGGACAGAAGGAGAAAGTGCAAAGGTATCAGATAAAGGCATAGACGCCGCAGCCGCTGCGCCAGGTAATACTCCCTGCACCGGACGCCTTGATCCTCCTGATTGGGTTCTTCTCGTCGCCGCTGCTGAGTCCTGCCGTCCTGCTGTCCATGGGCTTTCCCCTTCCAAAAATTTCTTTGGAACGCTCCTCTTCCTTCCAGACATTCCCAGCGATTTCAGGTGACCTGTAAGTAAAAGAAAAATTATTGCAATACCAAACATGTCCCCCGCCCAGCCTCTTATAGCCTCCCTTTCCATTGTTTATCTTCCCATTGTACCCAATCACAATGAGCCATGCTTCAGCTCACAGAACAAAGCCTTATCCCCTAGAATAAAGGAAACTCCCTCCTTTGAAAATCTTGTGCAATACAGCGATAATTCTTAAACCTCCTTCATTCCTAATCAGTCTTTCATTCGAACAAATCCAAACCTGCTAAACAAAAGCATATGTTTGTGGATAGCAGACACCCCAGGGTACGAGCCGTGCTGCATGTTGGCACTTTACATCTAACCATGACATAGAATTGTTTTATTGGCAATCTCTGCAGCTATAGATCCCACGTGTCACAGACGTGAGTGTGGAGAAACACAGGAGACATGATCTGTTAAAGATAAAATAGAGGGTGAGACATGAGACCTTCTCACGCCATCATAAACACAGGCAGCCTCTGCAGATTCATTGGTATTGGATAAAGCAGTAGTGAACAGACAATGGGCTGGGAGAGTGAATGATTAGACCAGGCTTCATGGGATCTATTGTATTCTCTGGACTACTAGAGAGAGGTCACAGCTGAATGAGATCTGATAGTGGGCCAAGAACACGTCAATTTACCCCCTGGTGATGTTGTTTACATACATTCTGCACAATGTAATCCTTAGGAGTTGGATTTTCAGAGATCTGATCCATTCACTCCAATCTATGTCCAATGCCTGCAGTGAGGAGCAAGTGATGGAAAGATACTGTGGGGGAGCGATTTACAACACATAATATTACACAATGGATGCACCCAGTGACACATACACAGGGTTATTCAAGAGCCTATGTTTACTCCGAAATAGCACCAAACAGTGAATTTCCCCGTACAGTGCAATTTCGTGGCCATTCGGCTAAACACAGATCAGGCAGTTTGCCAAATTTTGGCAAATTGCCTGCAAGTATGGTGCCTGTTCAGCGGCAGTGAAATACGGTGCCTGTTCACGGCAGTGAAATACAGTGCCTGTTTGCGGCAGTGAAATACAGTGCCTGTTTGCGGCAGTGAAATACAGTGCCTGTTTGCGGCAGTGAAATACGGTGCCTGTTCGCGGCAGTGATATATGGTGCTGTTCGGCAGCAGTGAAATATGGTGCTGTTTGGCGGCAGTGAAATATGGTGCTGTTTGGCGGCAGTGAAATACGGTGCTGTTTGGCGGCAGTGAAATACGGTGCTGTTTGGCGGCAGTGAAATACGGTGCTGTTTGGCGGCAGTGAAATACGGTGCTGTTTGGCAGCAGTGAAATACGGTGCTGTTCGGCGGCAGTGAAATCCCCCATAGAGAAGCAATGGTTAATCTATTCACATTGAACAGCAGAGAGATTTCAGTGAAATGCCCTGATGTTCAGTGGTTTCATTCGACAGGTTTATTCAGGCGAATCCCATAGGTTTCAATGTTAAAAATATTCCCGTTTTATCCAATATCTAATAAACCGTTTATTATTTTAATCTGCAGCAAAAAGTCTCTTTATTTAATTATTAGGATTTTTTAGAGATTTTTTTTTTTTAAAAGCGTTTTTCATTTTTCTGTAACAGCCCTTTTTATTCTCATTCATAGGATTTTATATGTAAATTCCAGACATTTATGTTCCGTATTTTTTTTGCAAGCAGCGTTTCAATTTTGACACTTTCAATCATCTTTTTTTACCCGTCTGGCGGCTTGTCGCTTTTTCTGCGGCTGATCGGTGCTGTGCTCGGCAGCTTGTTGGCTGCTCTTGGCGGCTCTCCGGCGGGTTTTTTGGCAAATAATGGCAGATTGGCTGCGGGTTTGTGGCAACGGCCGACGGTTTTGCGGTGGCATTTGGCGGCAGATTCCCTGCACTTCAGGGACCCTTCGGTGAATGGTGAATTGACCGCAGGGTGGGTGAATTTGATTCCCTGTAGTGCGGGGAAGTGCAGGGGATGACATTTCGGTGCTCTGTGAATAACCCCTATAGAGTAAAATATTATCGCAGCACATTTCATTTTTTGGTGGTAGTGTCCCTTTAATGCGGCAGTAACGCAGCTTTATGATGGGATTATACCGCACAATCAGGACGGCTGAGTAGAATCCTGGGACGGCGGGACAGGACCTGGAAATCTGGATACTCGCGGGATCGGACACGGGCTGCGTCACATGGTGTATTTCACATTTCAGTTTATCACCCTGACTGAGTGTTTTTCCTCCGCACACATTGCACGCTGTGTGTCTTCCTGCCGTCCCCACTCGGGCCGCACCGCTCGCAGCACCGTGCCGTAACCGCGTGTTTGCGTTTTAGGTCTATGGAACCTAATCTAGAGGAAGTCACACCGTGAGAGTCCATGTCACTCATACACAGCTCTCTGATTGGTTTTGATTTCCCAGGATTAAAGAACGTCCTTGTGGTGATCGATGACCTCGACAACAGCGACTATGCGACCAAGTGTCAGATTATGGAGCATCAGCCGAGTATCAATAAATGGGCCTGGGACCTGATCCTCATCGACAAGCAAGAGAAATCTGACAGTGACGCAATGAAAGCTAAGCTGGAAGAGATGGAATGGATAATAACTAGAGGTAACGAGTATCACAGGTTTCATGTCTGTTTGGTGAATCGGGGGTCACAGGGTCACAGGTCGCAGGTCACTCTGCAGGAGATAACTTATTCCCAGGAAAGTGTAGGATCCTTCAGACATCGAGGGGTTAATGTTGTGTCAGATTGTGAGATCAATGATGTCGTTATTGATCAAATAATAACAATCACTTTATTATTTGGACATTTTTCTGATTTCTTTTTCCTTTCTTTTACAGGAAATATAGCCGCCCCTAAGAAGAAGCCCCCAAAATATCAGGTAAGATTCCCGGGGCTCTATCAGCGGGTGTGAGCTAACCCAAAATATCCGGTAAGATTCCCGGGGCTCTATCAGCGGGTGTGAGCTAACCCAAAATATCCGGTAAGATTCCCGGGGCTCTATCAGCGGGTGTGAGCTAACCCAAAATATCAGGTAAGATTCCCGGGGCTCTATCAGCGGGTGTGAGCTAACCCAAAATATCCGGTAAGATTCCCGGGGCTCTATCAGCGGGTGTGAGCTAACCCAAAATATCCGGTGAGATTCCCGGGGCTCTATCAGCGGGTGTGAGGCTAACCAAAATATCAGGTAAGATTCCCGGGGCTCTATCAGCGGGTGTGAGCTAACCAAAAATATCCAGTAAGATTCCCGGGGCTCATATCAGCAGGTGTGAGCTAACCAAAATATAAGGTAAGATTCCCGGGGCTCTATCAGCGGGTGTGAGCTAACCCAAAATATCGGTAAGATTCCCGGGGCTCTATCAGCAGGTGTGAGCTAACCCAAAATATTAAGGTAAGATTCCCGGGGCTCTATCAGCGGGTGTGAGCTAACCCAAAATATAAGGTAAGATTCCCGGGGCTCTATCAGCGGGTGTGAGCTAACCCAAAATATCCGTAAGAATTCCCGGGGGCTCTTCAGCGGGTGTGAGCTAACCCAAAATATCCAGTAAGATTCCCGGGGCTCTATCAGCGGGTGTGAGCTAACCCAAAATATCCGTAAGATTCCCGGGGCTCTATTCAGCGGGTGTGAGCTAACCCAAAATATCCGGTAAGATTCCCGGGGCTCTATCAGCGGGTGTGAGCTAACCCAAAATATCCGGTAAGATTCCCGGGGCTCTATCAGCGGGTGTGAGCTAACCCAAAATATAAGGTAAGATTCCCGGGCTCTATCAGCGGGTGTGAGCTAACCCAAAATATAAGGTAAGATTCCCGGGGCTCTATCAGCGGGTGTGTGAGCTAACCCAAAATATAAGGTAAGATTCCGGGGCTCTATCAGCGGGTGTGAGCTAACCCAAAATATAAGGTAAGATTCCCGGGGCTCTATCAGCGGGTGTGAGCTAACCCAAAATATAAGGTAAGATTCCCGGGCTCTATCAGCGGGTGTGAGCTAACCCAAAATATAAGGTAAGATTCCCGGGGCTCTATCAGCGGGTGTGAGCTAACCCAAAATATAAGGTAAGATTCCCGGGGCTCTATCAGCGGGTGTGAGCTAACCAAAATATCAGGTAAGATTCCCGGGGCTCTATCAGCGGGTGTGAGCTAACCCAAAATATAAGGTAAGATTCCCGGGGCTCTATCAGCGGGTGTGAGCTAACCCAAAATATAAGGTAAGATTCCCGGGGCTCTATCAGCGGGTGTGAGCTAACCCAAAATATAAGGTAAGATTCCCGGGGCTCTATCAGCGGGTGTGAGCTAACCCAAAATATCCGGTAAGATTCCCGGGGCTCTATCAGCGGGTGTGAGCTAACCATAGCGTCAGCCTGTTTACACGTTAGCGTCAGGTAAATTCAGTCTAGCGCCCGACCGACAGATTGCTTGCCTTTCGCTACAAACGGAGAAAAACACTTAGCTGCGATAATTAACTATTCGTGGTGTGAGCTTACTGTACTTACCGTGTCCTTTACTCAACATGGGGGGCGCTAGAGAGCACGTGCGCTATTCTAACCAACAGATCATTTGGTCCCGGCGATAATCACAAAAATTTACCAACTGCTCAACCTTGGTGTTAACTGAAGGAAAAGGAGGAAAAAAAGGAAAACAAATATGTAAAATGTCCTCACCCAAAATTAACAGGCAATTGGAAGGAATGCAGCGCAGGTGTCTCTTGGCTCGCTGGATGCAGTTTACAGTTGTGTTCAAAATGATTCAACCCCCAATGCTGTAAAGGGTTTTAGGGAATTTAGTGACATTTGTAATTGTATTCAGAGTGAAATCCTACAAGGACTTTTTAAAGAACCATATGCAACTAAAATGACATCAATTGGTTTTGTAATACAGTAGTAAATGTTTCTTTTGTGAATTCTTCATTGACACAATTATTCAACCCCTTAAAGACTACCACTCTGAAGAACAGAGGTTCATTCAAGTGTTTTCAATCAGGTATTGAAAACACCTGTGGATGTCACGGAGCAGCAATAAAGCATAATAAGCACCAATTAGGCAGCTTTAAAATGACTGTGATACTCAGCTCCTTCTAGACATTTACTGGTGTGGTTACAAACATGGTGAAGTCAAGAGAATGGTCCAGGAAGACAAGAGAAGAGGTGATTACTCTTCACAGGAAGGGCAATGGCTATAAGAAGATTGCAAAGATGTTAAACATACCAAGAGAGACCATAGGAAGCATCATTCGCAAATTCAAGGCAAAGGGCACTGTTGAAACGCTACCTGGTCGTGGCAGAAAGAAGATGCTGACTTCGACTGCTGTGCGCTACCTGAAGCGTAGAGTGGAGAAAAGTCCCCGTGTGACTGCTGAGGAACTGAGAAAAGATTTGTCAGATGTGGGTACTGAAGTTTCAGCTCAGACAATACGGCGCACACTGCGTAATGAAGGCCTCCATGCCAGAACTCCCAGGCGCACCCCCTTGCTGTCTCCAAAGAATAAGAAGAGTTGACTGCAGTATGCCAAAAGTCATGTGGACAAACCACAGAAGTTTTGGGATAGTGTTCTGTGGACTGATGAAACAAAATTAGAACTGTTTGGGCCCATGGATCTACGCTATGTTTGGAGGAGGAAGAACAAGGCCTATGAAGAAAAGAACACCTTGCCTACTGTGAAGCATGGCGGGGGGTCAATCATGCTTTGGGGCTGTTTTGCTTCTGCAGGTACAGGGAAGCTTCAGCGTGTGCAAGGTACCATGAATTCTCTTCAGTACTAGGAGATATTTTCCACAATGAGGCATCTTGTGTAGAGGCTGCATTCACTGAAGCACACACCCCAACCTCACTCAGTGTTTGCACCAGGCCCTTGCACAGAACAACTCAGTACCCTCATCCAGCTGTACTTTCCACTATGAGGCATCTTGTGTAGAGGCTGCATTCACTGAAGGTGATCTTACATTTCTACGTCTCACATAGCTTAATGCATTTTGTTTTTGATGTATATTATGTTAACTCTGTAATATCACTGTATGTGTTTGTATGTGTGTGATATATATATGTATGTGTATATATATATATATATATGTATGGCACACAAGTGTATCTTTATATATATTTGAATTGTTGCAATGCTATCTGATTCTACATTTTCTACCCATTTGTTCTAAATCTGCAATTCTGCCAAATGCCCGTTTCAACCAACCTTACCTTTTATTGCCCCTACAACTCCCCCTAAGTTCCTGGACAGTTTCAACCAAATGTGATGCTATTTGCAATCTTGATTTCTTCAGCACACATCCACCTCACTCAGTGTTGCACCAGACCCTTGCACAGAACAACTCAGTACCCTCATCCAGCTGACATATCTCAAATCCTTAATAACCTACTTGCCCAAAACCAAAAAAGTGAACTGCTGGTCTTTGCGATTTTAATACAGATTGGCTAAATCCTAAAAACAATAAACACTGCTCGCTGTTTAAAACTTGCAGCTAACTCAATTAATCTCCTCCCCCACTCGCATTAATATGAAAAGCCCCAACCATACCTTGTTGGACTGGATTCTCTCCTCATCTCCTGATAGAATACAGGAGGCAGGCATTCTTGCTAATAGCTTTAGTGACCATTGTCTAGTGTACTGCGTGCGCAAAATTAAGGCCTTGAAATCTACCCCAAAGGTAATAACCACCAGGTCTTTCAAGAAATTTATTCTTGAATCCTTCCTAAGTGATCTCAAACAGCTCCCCTGGTACAGGCTAAACCTAATCCCAGACCTAGACTGTGCAGTTGAATACTTTCAGTCTGAGCTCCTGCAAGTCTGGAATTCCCATGCCCCACTGCGTAAAGTGCGAGTAAAAGGGACTCATCTCCCCTGGTTACAGCTGATCTTACACTAATGTACCAGCTTAGAGATTCACGGTGGTCAAATTTCAAGAGTACTGGTTCCATGAACGATCACTACGAATACCGAAAATGTCGGAATGAATGCACAAAACAAACAAAAATGGCCAAAGCCCATTACTTCAATGAAAATCTAAACAATAACATCTCAAACCCTAGAAACTTTTGGAGAACCATAAGTAACATACAAGCACCCCCAGTCCACTCCCAGCCAGCTGCTGTCAAAGTAAACAACCAAACCCTGCAACACCCGCTAGATGTAGCAAATGCCTTTAATGATTATTTTGTTGGATGTGCCACCACTTTGATTGCCAAGCTAGGAAATACATGCAATCAGAGAGGCCTCATGCAGGTCAGGCCCCCAACTGTGCAAAGTCCCTGTATCAGACAGGAATTCAGTTTTAGACCAGTGCCTGTCAGTGTCGTTACTAAACTTCTCCGTAAGCAAAAAATGAAATACCAGTCTGGACCTGATCAAATACCAGCAATGCTGCTGAAAATCAGTGCGCCAGCAATTGCAAATCCACTCGCAACCCTAATAAATGAGTCACTGGCAACTGGTTACATACCCAAGCTCTGGAAGACTGCAAGAGTGGTACCCATCCATAAAAGTGGTGACAGTACTTTGGTATCCAACTACCGTCCGATATCGTTGCATCCTGTAATGTCAAAAGTCTTGGAAAAATGTGTCTACACACAATTACGTGATTATTATCAATATTGGAACTACTTAACCCCGGATCAATCAGGCTTTCGCCCAAATCACTCAACCACAACCGCCCTTTTAAAAGTCTGCAATGATATCCAAGCTGGGATGGAACAAGGAAACCTAACTGGAGCCATCTTCCTTGATTTTGCCAAGGCCTTTGACACGGTAGACCATGGCATCTTGTTATAAAAACTTAAAAACTCTGACATTGGTGATCGCACGCTAACCTGGTTTCAATCATATGTATCCGACCGATCACAATATGTGTCCATTTCTGGCAGCTCCTCCCTCCCGCTCCCAGTCACTTGCGGTGTACCCCAAGGCTCAATACTAGGCCCCCTGCTATTCACAATATTCATAAATGATCTGCCCAACGTCTGCAAAGCCTCAACTGTACATATGTACGCAGACGACACTGTGATCTATACCAGCAAACCAAATCTCCCGCAGCTGGAGGCCGTGCTGCAAGAACAATTCACAGAGGTAGAAAAGTGGATCAAAAACAACAAACTTTTTTTAAATACTGACAAAACTGTAACGATGCTCTTTGGAACAGCACCTAAACTACACAAATTGCAAAATCCCCATCTATGTGTTGGGACAATATCAAATGGCACACTGACCACAGTCACTTCTCTCAAATATCTAGGTATGTGGTTGGACCCTAATCTATCCTTTGGCCCCCACATAGAAAAACTCTCATCTAAACTTTACCCCAAACTAGGTGCCCTGTACAGAAACAAATCCTGCCTGAGCCCCGCGGTAAAAAAGCAGATTGTACAGCAAATGCTTATGCCGGCTATTGATTACGGAGATGTAGTGTATGCAGCCACCCCGCAAACACACCTTCATAAACTTACTACACTGTATAACTCATTCTGCCGCTTTGCGCTACAATGTAACTACATGACCCACCATTGTGACATGTTAAAACAGCTAAACTGGCCATCGCTAGAATCCAGACGCACCCTTCACCTTTCCAGCCTGGTGTTTAAGAGCATCTCTGGGAAGCTGCCACCCTACCTGAATAGACTGCTTCCCCCAGCAGCTCCCTCATCCTATAACCTCCGATCCAGGACCAGCACCTTACTTGCAATACCACAATACAAAAAGAAAGTGGCTCCATCCTCATTTTCCTACAGAGCACCACAATTATGGAATAACCTCCCAGACACCATCAAATCTTCCACCAGTCTTAAGTCACTCAAATTTCCCTATAACATACCTCAATACAGAATGCACCTGTAAACATGTAACCTAGTGACTATATTTCCTACATATTTATTTTCTGTTAATCTGTATAATTTGTGTTGTTAATATCTTACATTGTATTACTCTGTATTTCTGTAATGTAACACTTCAATGTACTTGAACCCAGGACATACTTGAAAACGAGAGAAATCTCAATGTATCCTTCCTGGTAAAATCCTTTATAAATAAATAAATAAAATATTGATGACAATGTGATGCAGTCCGTCACAAACCTGAGCTTGGGAGACGTTGGACCTTTCAACAGGACAATGATCCCAAGCATACCTCCAAGTCCACTAGAGCATGGTTGCAGATTAAAGGCTGGAACATTTTGGAGTGGCCATCGCAGTCACCTGATTTAAATCCGATTGAGAACCTCTGGTGGGACTTAAAGAAAGCAGTTGCAGTGCGCAAGCCTAAGAATGTGACTGAACTGGAGGCTTTTGCCCATGATGAATGGGCGAAGATACCGTAGATGGCTGCAAGACACTTGTGTCAAGCTATGCTTCACGTTTAAAAGCTGTTATAACTGTAAAAGGATGTTGTACTAAGTACTAAGATTGAATGTCACTTGGGGGTTGAATAAAACTGATAATGATGTGAGCACAGAAAAGACATTTGTGCTTATTTCATTATAAATGTTATGTTATATTTGTCTGACCTACACGTGCCTCTTTGATTTAATTGTAAGCAAGATGACTGAATGATCAAAATCAATGTCAAACTGGCCAAAACACTCAATTTCAGTGGGGGTTGAATAATTTTGAACACAACTGTACATGTAAAAGATGCATTGTATGGTTAAACCGGTGTGCTTTGGGGAAACGTGAGAAGATGCACTGTATGGTTAAACCAGCACGCTTTGGGGAACCGTGAGAAGATACATTGTATGGTTAAACCGGCCTGCTTCAGGGAAACGTGAGAAGATACATTGTATGGATAAGCCGGTGTGCTTCAGGGAAACGTGAGGAGATGCATTGTATGGATAAGCCGGCGTGCTTCAGGGAAACGTGAGAAGATGCATTGTATGGTTAAGCCGGCGTGCTTCGGGGAAACGTGAGAAGATGCATTGTATGGTTAAACTGGCGCGATTCGGGGAACCGTGAGAAGATGCATTGTATGGTTATACCAGCACGCTTTGCGGAAGCATGAGAAAATACATTGTATGGTTAAATCGGCGTGCTTTGGGGGAAACGTGAGGAGATGCATTGTATGGATAAGCCGGAGTGCTTCGGGGAAACGTAAGGAGATGCATTGTATGGTTAAACCGGCGTGCTTCTGGGAAACGTAAGGAGAAGCATTGTATGGTTAAACCGGCGTGCTTCTGGGAAACGTAAGGAGATGCATTGTATGGTTAAACCGGTGCGTGTTTTTTTTTAAATAGAGACTATTTTGCACTAGAACGCTTTTTATTTTTAACCATACAATGCATCTTCTCACATTTCCTGAAGCACGCTGATAATACTATACAAAACATTAGCGCTGGGTCTCAGCCCAGGTCTTAGCGTTTCCCTGGCGTGAATCCTGTACACGGACTCCCGGAAACAAGGTAATCTGTTGGTGGGTCGTCACGCGCAACCTTTTCGTGGCTCGCGCTATATTTTTCATGTAGCGTTGGCGTTTTAGCTCACACCAGCTGATAGGGCCCCTGGTGTTATGTTTATAATTAGCAGCGGGAGGAAGAGATTCCGGTTTACTTTGCGTTAAAGTTGTCATATGTTGTCAGCGCTCACTGTATGAATAGATTATATGGATATACAGTGTATCCCGTGACCTGCTCGGGTTATAATATAGAGCGGATAGAGCTGGTTCTAATCGCCGGCATTAATGTCACGTTGTGGTTCAGTGTGACGGTTTGTTCAGATACAGTAAATCCAGTGACGGGTTATTATAATATAGAGCTGGTTCTAATCGCCGGCATTAATGTCACGTTGTGGCTCAGTTTGACGGTTTGTTCAGATACAGTAAATCCAGTGACGGGTTATTATAATATAGAGCTGGTTCTAGTCGCTGGCATTAATGTCACGTTGTGGCTCAGTGTGACGGTGTGTTCAGAGATACAGTAAATCCAGTGACGGGTTATTATAATATAGAGCTGGTTCTAGTCGCTGGCATTAATGTCACGTTGTGGTTCAGTGTGACGGTTTGTTCAGAGATACAGTAAATCCAGTGACGGGTTATTATAATATAGAGCTGGTTCTAGTCGCCGGCATTAATGTCATGTTGTGGTTCAGTGTGACGGTGTGTTCAGAGATACAGTAAATCCAGGGACGGGTTATTATAATATAGAGCTGGTTCTAGTCGCCGGTATTAATGTCACGTTGTGGTTCAGTGTGACGGTTTGTCCAGAGATACAGTAAATCCAGTGATGGGTTATTATAATATAGAGCTGGTTCTAGTCGCCGGCATTAATGACACGTTGTGGTTCAGTGTGACGGTTTGTTCAGAGATACAGTAAATCCAGTGACGGGTTATTATAATATAGAGCTGGTTCTAATCGCCGGCATTAATGTCACGTTGTGGTTTAGTGTGACGGTGTGTTCAGAGATACAGTAAATCCAGTGATGGGTTATTATAATATAGAGCTGGTTCTAGTCGCCGGTATTAATGTCACGTTGTGGTTCAGTGTGACGGTTTGTCCAGAGATACAGTAAATCCAGTGACGGGTTATTATAATATAGAGCTGGTTCTAGTCGCCGGCATTAATGTCACGTTGTGGTTTAGTGTGACGGTGTGTTCAGAGATACAGTAAATCCAGTGACGGGTTATTATAATATAGAGCTGGTTCTAGTCGCCGGCATTAATGTCACGTTGTGGCTCAGTGTGACGGTGTGTTCAGAGATACAGTAAATCCAGTGACAGGTTATTATAATATAGAGCTGGTTCTAGTCGCCGGCATTAATGTCATGTTGTGGTTCAGTGTGACGGTGTGTTCAGAGATACAGTAAATCCAGTGACGGGTTATTATAATATAGAGCTGGTTCTAGTCGCCGGTATTAATGTCACGTTGTGGTTCAGTGTGACGGTTTGTCCAGAGATACAGTAAATCCAGTGACGGGTTATTATAATATAGAGCTGGTTCTAGTCGCCGGCATTAATGTCACGTTGTGGCTCAGTGTGACGGTGTGTTCAGAGATACAGTAAATCCAGTGACGGGTTATTATAATATAGAGCTGGTTCTAGTCGCCGGCATTAATGTCACGTTGTGGTTCAGTGTGACGGTGTGTTCAGAGATACAGTAAATCCAGTGACGGGTTATTATAATATAGAGCTGGTTCTAATCGCTGGCATTAATGTCACGTTGTGGTTCAGTGTGACGGTGTGTTCAGAGATACAGTAAATCCAGTGACGGGTTATTATAATATAGAGCTGGTTCTAGTCGCCGGTCTTAGTTCCTCGCGTTGATCGGGGTCCAGCGAGTTGGTTTGTTGTCGGATACAATAACACAGCTTTCTGTTCTGTTTTACAGGGCGATACAATTGATTCTCCTAAGTCATCACGTAGATGCTGTAACAAGGTGAGTGCACTCATATCCTGCCGCACACACACACAGCGTTATACGCTCCTGACACAGGGATTAGCAGCATTTTGAATTTCCCGGTCACCAGATTGGTCGCTAGTGATGTCACACATGACCCATGTCACCCTGTGAGACCAATCGCTGTATTGAGCGTTCTCAGAGAGGCAGTGATGGATCAGATCTGTGCATGCGCGTGCAGCCCCGATCCATCGCTCTGCACAGCCGCTACTTGTGTACGTAAAGTGTGTGAATCCCGTAGCACTATGTGATGTGCAGCCTCTACACTACACGAGTACTGGCTTACACACAGTTATTACTTAGTTTTTTAACCTTTTAATGTATGTGACTGGATTTAACCCTCTGTTTGCTTCCTGATGTTTTGTGGTCATCACTGGATCTGCAGAGCATTATGTTCAGTAAGTGGTTTTCCATTGATTAAGGGGTGGGCTTAAAATGTTAGTATAGGTGTGGCCTAACAAAAGGGGCGTGTCCATCCCCCTTAGGTTCAAACTTCATCAGATGCCATTTGTAACGTTGGGAGCTTCCAGCCCTACCTGTGTGCTTGAGGGCAGCATGTCTGATGCTGCTCGCTGACCAATGCCCGGTTTAAATGGAGACAGGCAGGGAGGTGGCTGCATGAGGCGTGGCTTGAGTGGGGGGCGTGGCCTGGTGAAGGTCTTTAAAAACCCTCAGTGTATTCTCAGCAGTTGCCAGATCGTGGTTATCCATACCTGAGCTCCTTGTACCTGACTGCTATATTGTATTAACCCGTTATTGATCTCTGCTTGTTTATGACTATTCTGCCTTCTGTTGCCCTAGACCATTTTCTTGTACTACGCTACTGCTCTGATATCGACCCGGCTATTCCATTTGACCATTCTGAACTCTGTATTCCTGATTCTGGCTCGGCTGACTACTCCCCGTGTTGTTAACCCTTTCTGTCTAGCTAGTTTACCTGGCCAATTCTAAGGACCAGACAGTTAGAGATCTTTCACGGCTACTCTGTTGGTAGCTTCTGGGCTCTGTGGAGTGTGGGGTGTTAAGTACTGCATGGCGGGATCTGGGAATCGTGACATTACGATCTGGCCACTATGGATCCCGCAGACTTAACACAGCACTTGGCTAACTTTGTATCCAGACAGGATGAGCAGGATCATAGGATGGATCAGTTTGCTATTGCCTTACAAACTATCCTGACTCGTACGGCTCACCTGGAACCAGCTGGGGTTGCACCCCCGCTTGATATACCTGTGTCCCCTGTCGTTCAGACATCCCAGGTACACATGACCGCTCCTATGAGGTTTGACGGTACTCCATCAGAGTGCTGGGGATTTTTGGTCCATGTGGATATTCATTTTAAATTAAATCCACAGATGTTTTTCTCTGACATTGCCAAAGTGGGGTTCATTATTAATCATCTGTCTGGCAGAGCATTGACATGGGCGACTCTGTTATGGGAGGCAGAGAAGCCTATCATACGGGATTATAAAGAATTCATAGCCGAGTTACAACGTACATTTAATCCTACCAGACAGGCCACGGTAGCTGGCAAATCCTTGTTCCGCATACATCAAGGGAATAGGACTGTGTCTGATTATGCCATAGAATTTAAAACCTTGATCTCTGATGTGAACTGGACAAATGAGACACTGGTTCTGGCTTTTATGGAGGGGTTATCAGAGTCATTGATGCATGAATTGGCTCCACGTAAACTACCTGAGGTATTGTGTGAACTCATTGATTATTGTATAGATCTGGATAATCAGATAAGGGACAGAAGGACTCCAAGAGAGAAACCCAAGAGACCGTTACCTAGGTTGGCCCCTGTCTTTCAGGCACCACCAAGAGAGTTATCTCCTCCTCTGAGCCTATGCAACTAGGCCGTACTAGGCTTACAGAGGAAGAGAGGACAAGGCGTTTTCGTGAGGGATTGTGCCTGTATTGTGGTTTGGGGGGACATGTACGATTTCAATGTCCTACTCGTCCTAAGATGCATGATAAGCCGGAAAACTAATGCACCTAAGGCAGTTGAAGAGACAGGCCTTGGGTGTGACGTGCATGTCTCCTGTCAAAGACACTAAACTTATGTTACCAGTATCCTTGGCTTGGGAGACCAAGACCACACAGACTACCACTTTTTTGGATTATGGTGCTGCTGGCAACTTTATTGATGTTAACTACGCTTCTTCCATTTCTCTACCTCTGGTTGTAAGAGAGACACCTTTAGCCGTCGAAGCCATAGACGGCAGACCGTTATCCTGCCCTAGGATTACTCACGATACGGTTACAGTAGTTCTTACCACTGGTCTCCTGCATATAGAAGAAATCATATTTCAAGTTATCCATTCACCTTCCAATCCTGTTGTACTTGGTTTCCCTTGGTTGGTGAAACATAATCCTGTTATTGATTGGGCTAAGGGAGAGATACTGTCTTGGAGTCCTGCTTGTTTTGGGACTTGTTTAATACCCATTCAGCATGTTGGTGCCCTGAACACACCCACAGCTCCTCCATTGTCTACAGAGGTTCCTGACCAATATGCCGACCTCAGGGCTGTATTTGATAAAAGAGAGGCAGAGAAACTGCCTCCACATAGACCATATGATTGTGCCATAGATATTCATCCTGGTACCATGCCTCCTCGAGGCAAAGTATATCCTCTTTCCATAAAGGAGAACCAAATTATGGAGGAGTACATAAAGGAGAATTTGGAGAGAGGTTTTATCCGACGTTCCTCTTCTCCAGCAGGGGCTGGGTTCTTTTTTGTGTCTAAAAAAGAGGGAGATTTACGCCCGTGTATTGATTATAGGGGGCTTAACAAGATCACCATTAAGAACGTGTACCCTATCCCTCTCATATCAGAACTGTTCGACAGGTTAAGGGGGTCAGCAGTATACACAAAACTTGATTTAAGAGGAGCTTACAACCTGATACGTATAAAAGAGGGGCATGAGTGGAAAACAGCATTTAACACCAGGAGTGGGCATTATGAATGCTTGGTCATGCCTTTCGGTCTTTGTAACGCTCCAGCGGTATTCCAGGATTTTATTAATGATGTGCTCAGAGATTTCTTACAAACCTTTGTTATAGTATACCTAGATGATATATTGATTTACTCTCCCGATCTGAAAACCCACCATGCACATGTCAGACAGGTATTAGCAAAATTACTGGACAATGGTCTTTATTGCAAACTAGAGAAGTGTTTATTCGACATTATTACTGTGAAATTCCTTTGGTATATTATCACTCCAGAGGGTTTTGAGATGGATCCTTCTAAACTCACGGCCATCTCAGAATGGCCTCTCCCTCAAGGTCTCAAGGCCATACAGAGGTTTCTGGGGTTTTCCAACTATTATAGGAGATTTATCAAGAATTATTCCGCTGTAGCCTCCCCTATCATTAATATGACACGTAAAGGTCTGAAGAACCAGATCTGGTCTTCTCAATCCAAACAAGCATTCGAAGCCCTCAAACAAGCTTTCACTTCCGCTTCCATGTTACGGCATCCTGATCCCAGGATTCCGTTTGTTCTTGAGGTTGATGCTTCCGAGATAGGCATTGGGGCTGTCCTGTCTCAAAGAGAGTCTCCAGGGAAACCTCTACATCCTTGTGGGTTCTTTTCAAGAAAATTATCACCAGCAGAACGCAATTATGATATCGGTAACAGAGAATTGCTTGCTATTGTGTCTGCCCTATCAGAGTGGAGACATTTATTGGAAGGTACTCTTGACCCTTTATTGATAATTACTGATCATAAGAACCTTACGTACATCAGGGATGCTAAGCGTTTGAACGCGAGACAGGCCAGGTGGTCATTGCTACTGTCTCGGTTTAATTTTGTATTGACTTACAGACCAGGTGACCGCAATGTAAAGGCTGATGCCTTATCTCGTCAATATGACCCGTATGAATCTAATACACAAGACCACAATCCTATAGTTCCTCCTGAACGTATTGTGGCTTCCACAGTCTTGTCTGTCTCCTCACCTTTCCTGGAACGCCTCCAGGCAGTTCAAGTAGGGGCTCCACTTGACAAGCCTCCAGATATGTTGTTTGTACCTGAAAAGGAAAGACAAGAATTACTCATAATGTTTCATGATTCCAAACCAGCAGGTCATCCTGGTATTACTAAGACTCTTACCAGTATCTCCAGACAGTTCTGGTGGCCCACTATGCGACAGGACGTACGTCTGTTTGTTTTGGCTTGTCAAGTCTGTGCCAGAAGCAAAACCAGTAAATCCTTGCCTGTCGGTCTATTGCAGCCTTTACCCATGCCTAAGAGGCCTTGGTCTCATCTATCTATGGATTTTATTGTGGACTTGCCGAAGTCCAAGGGTCATACTGTGGTTCTGACAGTTGTAGACCGCTTCTCCAAAATGGCTCATTTTATTCCGTTACCTAAGCTTCCTACAGCCAAAGAACTGACGGTCGTCTTTGCTAGAGAGATTGTACGAATACATGGGGATCCGTCTGAAATAGTCTCTGACAGAGGAGCTCAGTTCGTCTCTCGTTTCTGGAGGGTTTTCTGTGCAGAGATGGGGGTGCGATTGGTCTTCTCTTCAGCATATCATCCACAAACCAAAGGGGCAGCAGAGCGGGCAAATCAGGGTCTCGAGCAGTACATACGTTGCTTTACCACACAACAACAAGACAATTGGTCGGAGTTGTTGCCCTGGGCTGCGTATGCACGTAATAACGCCGTTAACGAGACCACTGGCCACTCTCCTTTTTCTGCCATCTATGGTTTTTTCCCTCCAGCTCTACCGCTTCAGTTTACTGAACAGGCCATCCCGGCTCTCGATGACATCTCACTCAACTACAAGAGATTTGGAGACAGATTCGCGTAAATATGGAGCGCAATGTTGCTGTCCAGAGACGCAAGGCTGACAGGCATAGGTTACAAGCTCCCTCCTATAACGTGGGGGATAGAGTTTGGTTGTCTACTAGGAACGTGAAGTTGCGGGTGCCTTCTATGAAAATGGCACCTCAGTTTATAGGTCCATATAAGATAATTCGCCGCATTAATCCTGTGGCTTATGCTCTTGCCCTTCCTAAACATCTTCGCATACACAACGTCTTCCACACCTCCCTACTGAAGCCTTTGTTGTGTAACAGGTACACGCGGGTCGTTCCTCCTCCTCCACCTATTCAGGTTGATGGTGAATCTGAGTATGAGGTTAGGAGGGTTTTGGATTCTAGGCTGTGCAGGGGTGCTCTGCAGTACTTGGTCGATTGGGTGGGTTATGGTCCAGAAGACCGGTCCTGGATTCCAGCTTCCGACATGTCTGCCTCTAGGTTGGTCAGGGCGTTCCATGCCTCGCACCCCGATCGCCCTGGTGGTCGTCCTGCCGCTCGTCCTATTGGTTGTCCGGTGGCCTCCCGTGGAGAGGGGGGTACTGGAACGTTGGGAGCTTCCAGCCCTACCTGTGTGCTTGAGGGCAGCATGTCTGATGCTGCTCGCTGACCAAAGCCCGGTTTAAATGGAGACAGGCAGGGAGGTGGTTGCATGAGGTGCGGCTTGAGTGGGGGCGTGGTCTGGTGAAGGTCTTTAAAAACCCTCAGTGTATTCTCAGCAGTTGCCAGATCGTGGTTATCCATACCTGAGCTCCTTGTACCTGACTGCTATATTGTATTAACCCATTATTGACCTCTGCTTGTTTCTGACTATTCTGCCTTCTGTTGCCCTAGACCATTTTCTTGTACTACGCTACTGCTCTGATATCGACCCGGCTATTCCATTTGGCCATTCTGAACTCTGTATTCCTGATTCTGGCTCGGCTGACTACTCCCCGTGTTGTTAACCCTTTCTGTCTAGCTAGTTTACCTGGCCAATTCTAAGGACCAGACAGTTAGAGATCTTTCACGGCTACTCTGTTGGTAGCTTCTGGGCTCTGTGGAGTGATGGGCGTTAAGTACTGCGTGGTGGGATCTGGGAATCGTGACACCATTGTTGAGAAGAGATAGAATAGAATCACTATGGTCCAGTCCATTCTGCTGCTCTGACATTACAACACACCCGTTATTACTATATATTGCCTGAAAGGGTTAACTCATTTTCTAGAATCCAAGAGAAACTTAAAGGGCCGGTACCACCAGAAAAGGAAATGCCCTTATTGTGTTTATGTTGCTGGTCTCTTACATGCGCTTTGTTTTCCTCTTGTACATTTAGAAAATATTTGACTCTATAGGGATTATTCAGAAAGCGCCGAATTTCTCCGTACGGTGCAATTTCGTGGCAGTCTTTCTATTCAGAAGCTGTCAATTTGCAAAACACTGGTAAATTGACAGTGAAATACGCTGCAGTTCAGGGATCTCCGGCGGCAGTGAAATTGTCCCATAGACAAGCAACGGATAATCTATTCACAGATGCCGAATTGTTCTAAAATGTCTATGATACGCCCTGATTTCCAGTGATTCAGTTCGACAGCTTTAATCCGGAGAATCCCACAGGATCCAATGGAAAAAATAATATATTGTTTTTATGCAACCATTTATTCTTTTCATTTTCAGCAAAAAGCCTTTTTATTTACTTTAACACCTTTTTGTATTTTTTATGTGAAATTTTTTATTCCAATTTTTTTAAAGGTTTTTTTTTTTTAAATTCTGTAACAGACCTTTTTATTTATTTTTTTATTATGCATTTTTATTGGTTTAAACCCCTTTTTAGAAGAATATCAAGGGGTTGTGATTTTTTATTTCTGTCCTTCGGCGGTTTTCAGTGATTACAGCTTCGGTGCACTATGGTGGCCTTGCAGTAAGTAATGACTTTGCCGAAGTGCACTGAAGTACAAAGCAGCAGAATTTCAGTGCTTTCTGAATAACCCCTTATATGTGTCACTGGGGGCATCCATTGTAGGGGGGGGGGGCGCAACGGCGCATCTTCGCTGGTCTAACGATTCAATTTGATTAAATTATCCTCAGAGAAGGACGATTCTCCTCATCAGGAGGACAGTAATATTTGACAGCTCTAATGCATTGTGTGATACATTGCGTGATATGTTGTATCATTCTATCACTTGCTCCTCACTGTGTGGCTTTGCTCATAGAATGGAGTGAATGGGTCAGTCACCGACTCACATCATTGTATTGTGTGGGATGTTTTCAAAGGACATCACTAGGGGGTAGATAAAACAGGGATCTTAAAAGCCTTCTAATCTCATTCAGCTGCCAGCTCTTAGGTTGCCTGGAGAACACAATACACCCCCTGCTGACTTATCTAAACATCCCTCCCTCCACCTCATTAACTGATAAATACTGTATAAGATAAAGCACAGCCACAAAGTAAAACGTTTGCACAGATTTTGGTGAATGTTGCATCATGTTTTCTATACTGGTTTTATTTGTAATGCACAAGTCATGGAGTTACAGTTTATGTACGTGTTAGTGTCTCGTTAAGCCCCGTCTCTGCCTTATCTCATATTCCTTCCTCTTACTAATCTCTTCTCCTCTGTGTAACGCATCACATGACGTCTCGAGTGTCACTTATGTCCTGTCTAGATATGCTCTGGCAGTGTCTTCCCTGCTGGCTGGCGAGACATTGAGCGGGCAAGAAAGACAACGCAACTGAATGCAGAGGCACCTGGACTCTAAATTGGAGGCTCAAAGCATCTTCCTTGTCTCCTCTATGACCCGTGAGCAGGCAGGGAAGAAGCTGAATCAATGTGCAGGCTGCGGGACTCCTGCTGGGAATCTGTGAGCTCGCTGCCCGGCAGGTCTCACACGAGGGGGTCAAATAGTCTTGGGAAAAGATGATTCCCCCAAAATGCCAAGATCACCTGTCAATCCTTGGTATCGAACCGGGACATATCGAGTTACAACAAAAAACAGATCTGTATATATAACTAAGCGAAGCGAACACAACGCGTTTCACCACAATCACCTTATTCTCTGTATTGTCTCCCCTCTATTTCAGAAGAATATGTTTGCGATGCTGTTGATCCTGATCATAGTGTTATTATCTATTATGATTGGATATATTCGTGCAATTTATGAACATATGAATCTCTTAAACAATCACAACAACAACGCCAGCCAAGCCATAAAACCATAACGCAAGCACAACCTCCTGAGAGCGTCTCCAGCCACAGAGAAGAGCGCGGCGCCGGCGCGGGACAGAGACACTAATATCTACCTCAAATTACCAAAATCTGAACTGGGGGAGGTGTGGGGGAGGTGTGGGGGAGGTGTGTGGGGAGGTGTGGGGGAGGTGTGGGGGGAGGTGTGGGGGGAGGTGTGGGGGAGGTGTGGGGGAGGTGGGGGGAGGTGTGGGGGAGGGGGACACCTGGGACAACGGGCAGGGTCCTGAAACATTATAAACACAGAAGGTTTGGTCCCTTATGATTGGATTTGCTTCTATATATTGATGAGAGACGCGGCGTCTGATCTTGGAGGTGTCATGGTGTGACGTGTGGTGTTTCGGGCTGATCTCACCCGGGGTCTCTGTGTGTCACATAGTATGGAGGGAATAACAACGGGTCACATTACAGTCTTAGTGTCACCTGAGTGAGGGTTAATGTTAGCCCTGGTGACCCTAGCGCGGGCACCGTATTACAATCCAAACGCTAATGGGTTAAATAAACCTGTTACCGATTGGTATCTTGTGTTTCTCAGTGCGCGGTTACTGTACTTTACTCTCCCTATACTTAACATGAGGAGCACAAAGAGTTAATCAGCGTTAGGATTACATTGTACTAATGATAATTACCGTTCGGCTGCGGTTACTGAAAGGTTCCTCACAGCTCGGAGCTGGTGCTCAGCGATACGGCTTCTGCGGGATCCACCACCTGCGTTTAACCCCCCCCCACCGGCTTATTCTGATCGCGACGCGAGATCCACTTGCTGCACATTAACGTCTCCTGTACTTCGTGCACTTTGTGTGGGAGACATTTATGTGGCCCCGGCAGATGGAGAACATGCGATCCCACCCGGCTCCTCCTCCTTTGTGCTGAAGGGACATCACTTAACCCTTTAAGGTAACCCCACCAGGCCGGATCCCACCCTGACACCTTATACCTGGACAGAAATCAGGGTAACCTGTGTCTATGTATTGAGCTGCTCCGGGGACGATCTCGATGGCTGCTAGTATCGTGCAGTAAATCTGCAGAGGGGGCGGAGCCAGAATCTGCCATTTTACTATTTCGACAAAGTCTAAACCTAAAACAAGCTTTCTTGCAGAGGCTGAGCTTCATGGATCACAGACGCACACTCAGATGGAGACATTCCCTCCCACATGGACACACACAGGCATCCTCTGCACATCAGAACATACCCAGGTCCACGTGACCACAATGTCCCACCCTGAGCTGCTGCGTCACAGCCTTAATCTGATTCCATCCTAACCCCTAAAACACAAAACCAACCGGAACCCCACATCCACCTGTATCCCCAAACCTAAATACCAATAAAACCAACCCTGGGTATCTCCTAACCCGATGACGTGTAACCTCTTCCTCCTGTGACTCCGCACAACTCTTACTCTGTTACGTGTATCTCTGAGCTGCTCCGTGACCTGTCCCGGCTAACCTGACCATCCTGATCCCATCTCAATGTCACCCATAACTATGACACTCATTCCTAACGGACCAGCCTGGGGTCACTAGTCATCATTCATTACCCCATAGAACAGTTACCCTGTTTTTGCTTTTTTTTCTCTCCCCATCGAATGACTACACTCAATAAAACATGCCCCAAGTCCTATCCACCTACTGGCCCCAGATATTAAGGCCCAACAGAAGACCTGGGACCTGCTGAGGACGAGGAACAGGTACGGACATGAAGTGGGAAGCACCTTGGTCAACAGATAGAGGAATATCATGCAATGTCAGCCGCACAGAGAGAAGAGAAGACGTTGTGTACAGGAGGGATCATGTCCCAAATCACTTACCGTAAGACGGCCATGCTGGAGACGTAACACTCACCTCGGTTTGGGGCCATTGGTTGGACCTTCTACAGCAGTATATCCCGCGCCTGTCCTCAGGAGCCGCTGACAGGACAGGTTTGCAGGATATGTGAAGCACAGGGGATGATTTGCTGCTCAGTGATTGCAGGATTCAGTCTCTATGTCCCCAACGTGATCCTTAAAACCTGGCCTGGTTGAGGGTCCCGAGCACAGGTTTGGGAAACATTGCTCTACAGGGACAAGTCACCAAAATGGCTTTTGATGAGGTTGTGTGTGAGCTCTCATTTCCCTGAATGTTATATTTTACACATGTTCCCTCCTACCCTGGACACACCAGCTGAATACGTCATTCCATGTGGTCGTATCAGATCTCAGCCTTACAGAAGGACACGCTGGCTTTATAGAATCATTACCCAAAGATGTTTTAGCGGCTGACACACACACAGCACAGGGTTCCTCCAGCCTGGGGGCGACTGCATATGTCGACGACAACCTGGAAGTCCCTTTTCTGCGCAGTTTGTGCTCCTTTACAACTTGTGTAGTGTAGGAGCCGCACATTGCGCAGCGTTACGAGACTCACACGCTTTACACACACGTGTTCCATAGTGCCTGCGCAGAGCGATGGATCGGAGCTGCACGCGCATGCACAGATCTGATCCATCGCTGCCTCTCTGGGAACATTCGCTGCAGCATGAGCCTTACTCAGGGCTGGATTTGCTTCTCAGGAGCCTGAAGGCACAGAAATGTGGAGCGCCCCCCCCCCCCCAAAAAAAAAGATAAACATGCCAAAATGACTTTTTTTAATTCTCGTTTTGGGGCAAACTAAAAAAATATTATTTTTTAAAAAACAAAACCTGAAAAGCAGTTTCTCTCTGCGCTCGCATCAGAATCTGTTGTGTTGGCTGAGTTCGCGCAGCGGCATTGTGTGTGTTTATATTTTGCCTTGGCCAGAAAACAGAGAAAAAAATTATTTTTGCATTTACTTTTTTTCAGTTTTTATTTTTACACATCACATGGTCATGTTTGTATCATTAGAGCAGACTCTGACCAAACCAATGACACTCCCTTAACCCTGTGCGCTGTACAATTCAGAGATGCAGGATCCACAGTCCCGCTGTCTCTCCTCACTGCAGCGCCTCGGTCTAGGTTGTCGATGAAACAATGTGTTGCATCACCAGCTCCGCACTTGCTGGCAGTGTGGGAAATGAGAAGGTGAGTTAGCGCAGCATCACTGTGCACTTTATAAATATAGACTGAATAATAAAGCTGCGTTATATATTTGTTATTTTATTTTACATAAATCAAACCTGGTTATATTTGGAATCGCTGAAAAGGTCACAATCTGACCAATCCAATGATACCTCATATGTCCCTCTAGCCCTTAGAGCTCCGGAGATACAGGCCTCTAAATGATTGTAAACTGGAAAAAGTTGTAAAAAAACACTTATTTTTCACAGAGCAAGGCGCCCCATTGTGGCAGCATCTATAGGACATGAACATAGAGGTTCCAAGGTGGAAGAAACCATTCTCAGAACTGGAAATAGGTTAGAATTTGAAATTATATTTCATTTTTATTAAGCGGATATTCCGAAAACACAAATAATACAATAATTACGATCACAATATACTGAAAACATATAAAATTGCAGATAAATTGTTGAATAATAGGTTATGAGTTGGATACTTTGTGAAAGAGCTGTTGACTGTTTATAATTATCGGAAAATCACTGCAACATAACATTTAACTGTCTGGTAGCGAAAATGATGTCTGTAGAATAGCCAGTTACTACAGGTAACCCTAACACAAACAGGGCGATATAGATCTTATATTGCAGACATTAAATGACACTTAGTATCAGATTGCAGAAAGAAAGACGTTCTATAAATCCCAGGAGACCCTATGGTGGAATATCTGCAAGTGCAGAAAGTAAATTTGATAGAAAACACACAATATAAATATTGTCTAGTGTGCTCGACTACTGTGAGCGCAGTACAATATTATGGGTGATGTACCCTTTTAGCAGGCAATCTTCTTTTTCTTTCTGGTCTTTAAAATGAGATTGTGGTCTCGGTTTGCCCATTGTGGGTCTATTTGGAGCTGCTGATGCTGCCTTTTGGCTTCTTTGACTGACTGAAATTTTCACTGTTACTTATTTTGTGCAGTGCAACATTGTATTATATTGGCGATCGTATTTGCTACATTTTCTCACTGAATCTATTGAATACAATTGCAATCTTGGGTATGAAGCACCATTATTACTATTGAAGTGGACATAGGCTGGAAGGTGGCCGCCATTATAAGCCAGGCGGCCATCTTGTTCAGAATATTGGTTCACTTGCAAATAACTAGGCAAGTTTTTAGCTGAAACTAGAATGACATATACTTCGAAATTTAGGAATGTGTTAGATTAGCAGAAAAAGCAATTAAAGCCCTGAGAAAGATCTTTGCTGTTCCTGGCACAGAGGAGAGAAAGAGAAGTGGATACACCAAGGTCGTTGAGGCCCGCAGAAAGACAAAGGAGTATAGAGATCAGACCAGGTGTTAGTTGAAACAAATAATTGTAGGCGAGAGGGAGGAGGGCGCAGCCCGGAATAGGAGAAGCGACTAATTATGATTTACTGAAACTAATATAAAGTTTGCCAATTTACGGCCAAGTAATGAAATGTCTTTGTATTAGGTTAAGGGAGGTATTAACCCACGTGGGGTGGGAGAGTGTCATGGGGAGGTGGGCTGATTGGGATGTACCTAATTGTGTATTTGGGGTATAAGATTGGATGTCACGAGGGACTCGGGGCTCATTCTTTGCGACTGATTCCTGTTTGAGCATCTGTTGTGACGTCACAATAAAGTTTGCCTTTCCTGAAGAGACTCGTGTTCAGACAATCCTTGCTCGTGTCCGGTCCGGCCTCGTCCCGAGTGAACCTAGCAGATTCCGGTTACACTAACTGTTATGAGAGTAATTTGTGTTACATCAGCGAAAACTAATTGCCTTATTTAAAAAGAAGTATTTTTCCATTTATCCGCTGGCGAGTTGAACATGGTGTTTGTCCTTTATAATTAGCTTTGTAAATATATAAAAGCAATCTATGCATCTTGTGAATCATATTTACCATGGCTGTGATATCCAAAAATCTTTTTGGTTTAGTTACTCCCTAAATATATGTAAATGTATCCAAACGCACTATGCTTTAAGTAATATATTTATAGGATACACCTTTAGGAATACATCTATAGGATTACCTTCTCTTTATCATCTGTGGAGTCTCTACCACAGTCATTATTCACTGTGTTAGCCTGATTGAATACCAATCAACATATCAAATTATACTTTTTGCTGCATTATATATTACTATCTACTATGGTTGCTTTATCCAATTACATTGTTCTAGAACTTTATTCTTCCCCTTTTTTCGAGGCTTTAATTTAAAAGTCCTCTGCATATGAATATCAATTGCTTTAGGCTTAATTGGGACTAGCTTGAGTTTATCAGCAACAGCTGACTGTTGCACTCCATTAGAATCATCTAAAATACAAGTGTATATTGATTTGTTTGTTCTTCACATTAGAACTCAACCACCTGTTTTTTTCTGGGACAGTAGTCCAGTACACTAGACAATATTTATATTGTGTGTTTTCTATCAAATTTACTTTCTGCACTTGCTGATATTCCACCATAGGGTCTCCTGGGATTTATAGAACGTCTTTCTTTCTGCAATCTGATACCTAAGTGTCATTTAATGTCTGCAATATAAGATCTATATCGCCCTGTTTGTGTTAGGGTTACCTGTAGTAACTGGCTATTCTACAGACATCATTTTCGCTACCAGACAGTTAAATGTTATGTTGCAGTGATTTTCCGATAATTATAAACAGTCAACAGCTCTTTCACAAAGTATCCAACTCATAACCTATTATTCAACAATTTATCTGCAATTTTATATGTTTTCAGTATATTGTCATCGTAATTATTGTATTATTTGTGTTTTCAGAATATCCGATTAATAAAAAATAAATATAATTTCAAATTCTAACCTATTTCCAGTTCTGAGAATGGTTTCTTCCACCTTGGAACCTCTATGTTCATACTTTTAATGAGGGTTTAATCCCATCTGGTTAGAACGCTCTCTAAATTGTTCACCATCTCTTAGGTTAGGAGATAGGTGAACTTTCCTCTTTTTGTTGCACCTATAGGACATGCCTACTCTGCCTAGTTAGAAATCGCGCCCTGTATACACTCAGACACACAGGCAAAGGAGCTCACATATATACACACTCACACAAGAGCTCACACATATATACTCTCACACAGGAGCTCACATATATACACACTCACACAAGAGCTCACACATATATACACTCACACAGGAGCTCACATATATATACACTCACACAGGAGCTCACATATATACAGTGGCAAGATAAAGTATGTGAACCCTTTGTGATTATGTGGAGTTTTGCATGAATTGGTCATAAAATGTGACTTAGATGAAGATCAGAGCACAACAATTTGAAAAACACAGTCTGCTTAAAATAATACAACACAAACATAATATGTTTTCATGTTTTTATTGAACAGAACATGTAAACATTTACAGTGCAGGGTGGAAAAAGTATGTGAACCTTTGGACTTAATAACTGGTTGACCCTCGTTTGGCAGCAATAACCTCAACCAAACGTTTCCTGTAGTTGCAGATCAGACCTGCACAAGGATCTGGAGTAATTTTGGACCACTCCTCTTCACAAAGCTGTTTCAGTGTAGCAATATTCTTGGGATGTCTGGTGTGAATCGCTCTCTTAAGGTCATGTCACAGCATTTCAATCGGTTTGAGGTCAGGACTCTGACTGGGCCACTCCAGAAGGCGTATTTTGTTTTGTTGAAGCCATTCTTTTGTTGAATTACTTGTATGCTTTGGGTCATTGTCCTGTTGCATCACCCATCCTCTGCGGAGCTTCAGTTGTTGGACAGATGGTCTTACATTTTCCTGCAAAATGTCTTGATAAACTCTGGAATTAATTTTTCCATCAATGATAACAATCCGTCCAGGCCCTGAGGCAGCAAAGCAGCCACAAACCATGATGCTCCCTCCGCCATGTTTTACAGTGGGGATGAGGTTTTGATGTTGGTGTGCTGTGCCTTTATTTCTCCACACATAGTGTTGTGTGTTTTTTCCAAACAACTCAATTTTGGTTTCATCTGTCCACAGAATATTTTGCCAGTAGTGCTGTGGAACATCCAGGTGCTCTTTTGCAAACTTCAAACGTGCTGCAATATTCTTTTTGGACAGCAATGGCTTCCTCCGTGGTGTCCTCCCATGTACTCCATTCTTGTTTTCCTTATTGTAGAGGTGTCAACAAAAATGTTAGCATGTGCCAGAGATTTCTGTAAGTCTTTAGCTGACACTCTAGGATTCTTCTTTACCTCATTAAGCATTCTGCGCTGTGCTCTTGCAGTCATATTTACAGGACGTCCACGTCTAGGGAGAGTAGCAACAGTGCTGAACTTTCTCCATTTGTAGACAGTCTGTCTTTCCGTGGACACATGAACAACAAGACTTTTGGAGATACTTTTGTAACCCTTTCCAGCTTCATGCAAATCAACAATTCTTGATTGTAGGTCTTCTGAGAGCTCTTTTCTGCGAGGCATGGTTCACATCAGGCAGTGCTTCTTGAATCCAGTAAACCCAAAACTGGTGTGTGTTTTTAAAGGGCAGGACAGCTTTCAGCAACACATCCAATAATATCACACTGATTGGACTCAAGGTTGGCTCACTCCTGGCTCCAATTAGCTCTTGGAGAAGTCATTAGGCTAGGGGTTCACATACTTTTCCCACCCTGCACTGTGAATGTTTACATGTTCTGTTCAATAAACACATGAAAACATATAATGTTTGTGTTGTATTATTTTAAGCAGACTGTGTTTTTCAAATTGTTGTGACTTAGATGAAGATCAGAGCACATTTTATAACCAATTCATGCAAAACTCCACGTAATCCCAAAGGGTTCACATACTTTTTCTTGCCACTGTACACTCACACAGGAGCTCACACATATATACACTCACACAGGAGCTCACGTATATATACAATCACACAAGAGCTCACACATATATAATCTCACACAGGAGCTCACATATATATACACTCACACAGGAGCTCACATATATATACACTCACACAGGAGCTCACACATATATACACTCACACAGGAGCTCACACATATATATACATTCACACAGGAGCTCACACCTATATACACTGACACAGGAGCTCACATATATATATTGTGACGTTTGGGGGCCCACAGAGCACGTGCACAATGTCTTTCACAAACAAAACTGTTTTATTCATCCTTTCAGGGCAGTCAAAAAGGCAACATAATAAGTACACGCTTGGATCAGCAAAATTAAAGCAAAGTCCTGATCTTCAGCACAAATAAACAGAAAAATAATGATGGCTCACCAGCGCTTTAAACAGTCCCAAACCTAGGGAATCTTTTCCCCAGTATGTAGAAGCGTCTCCTTCTTTTGGAACAAACACACAGCTTCCACTGATTACTTTCCTTTTTCCTAAACTCCCACAATCCTATCTGGGAGTTGCTGGCTTTAAAACTCTTCCTGGACAGGAAGATTAACCCTGTGGTTGCCCTTAAAGGGCCCACAACCCAAATAGGGGTGAAACATATTGTCCATCCAGGACCCAGCCCTGCCGACCTCTACAATATATACACTTAACCAGGAGCTCACATATATATACTTACACAGGAGCTCACATATATATACACTCACACAGGAGCTCACATATATATATATATACACACTCACACAGGAGCTCAGACATATATATATATATATATACACTCACACAGGAGCTCACATATATATACAATCACACAAGAGCTCACACATATATACTCTCACACAGGAGCTCACATATATATACACTCCCACAGGAGCTCACATATATATACACTCACACATGAGCTCACGTATATATACAATCACACAAGAGCTCACACATATATACTCTCACACAGGAGCTCACACATATATACACTCCCACAGGAGCTCACATATATACACACTCACACAGGAGCTCACATATATATACACTCACAAAGGAGCTCACATATATATACACTCACACAGGAGCTCACATATATATACACTCACACAGGAGCTCACATATATACACACTCACACAGGAGCTCACATATATACACTCACACAGGAGCTCACACATATATACACTCACAAAGGAGCTCACATATATATACACTCACACAGGAGCTCACATATATATACACTCACACAGGAGCTCACATATATATACACTCACACAGGAGCTCACACATATATACACTCACAAAGGAGCTCACATATATATACACTCACACAGGAGCTCACATATATACACACTTACACAGGAGCTCACATATACATACACTTATACAGGAGCTCACATATATACACACTTACACAGGAGCTCACATATATACACACTTACACAGGAGCTCACATATATACACACTCACACAGGAGCTCACATATATACACACTAACACAGGAGCTCACATATATATACACTCACAAAGGAGCTCACATATATATACAATCACACAGGAGCTCACATATATACACACTTACACAGGAGCTCACATATATACACACTTACACAGGAGCTCACATATATTCACACTTACACAGGAGCTCACATATATACACACTTACACAGGAGCGCACATATATACACACTTACACAGGAGCGCACATATATATACACTTATACAGGAGCTCACATATATACACACTCACACAGGAGCTCACATATATACACACTCACACAGTGTCACGGTGGCTCAGGGGATGGGGCGCCTGGCAGCAGCTTCCTCACTGCTCGCTGGCCAGGCGCCGAATGTAAGCGCTTCCGGGCCCGCTCACGTGGGACGCCGAGGGGCGGGGCCTGGCGCTGTGACGCGGACCCGCCGGGTTTAAAACCCAGTCTCTCCCATACACCGGTGCCCTGACGTGGTATTCACCTCCCGCAGAGCTCTTGTGATTTTTGGCTATCTCCTGTGTATGATCCTTGGCATTGGCAAACGAATCCTCTTGTGTATAACCCTTGGCATTGGCAAACGAACCCTCCTGTGTATGACCCCTGGCATTGGCAAACGAACCCTCCTGTGTATGACCCTTGGCATTGGCAAACGAATCCTCTTGTGTATAACCCTTGGCATTGGCAAACGAACCCTCCTGTGTATGACCCTTGGCATTGGCAAACGAACCCTCCTGTGTATGACCCTTGGCATTGGCAAACGAACCCTCCTGTGTATAACCCTTGGCATTGGCAAACGAACCCTCCTGTGTATAACCCTTGGCATTGGCAAACGAATCCTCCTGTGTATGACCCTTGGCATTGGCAAACGAACCCTCCTGTGTATAACCCTTGGCATTGGCAAACGAATCCTCCTGTGTATGACCCTTGGCATTGGCAAACGAACCCTCCTGTGTATGACCCTTGGCATTGGCAAACGAACCCTCCTGTGTATGACTCCTGGTATTGGCAAACGAACCCTCCTGTGTATGACTCCTGGTATTGGCAAACGAACCCTCCTGTGTATGACCCCTGGTATTGGCATTTACTCTGCTCTAGGTTCTGCCCTTAACGTTGGTACTGAGGTCAGTCTATGTGGCATCCTAAGCACGCATCAGATTACCTCTGCTATTACTAAAGTCCTAGGGAGGACTTGTGATCTGTTCTGTACCCCTGTCTGGTATTTCCCTTTCTTTATCTGTTACCTGCTTCATTGTCTACATAGCTTTGCCGACCATTCAAGGATCGGAAGAGTAGAAAGGGAGCTACAGAAAGAGATATATATCTTGGTAGTCAGAAGGATTCGTGACGATACTCTATTCCATACCTCTGTCTGGTGTTACCCCTTGTCTATCTATTGTCTGGATAATTGTCTTTCTAGTTTCGCCGACCATTCAAGGATCGGAAGGGTAGAGAGCGGTCTGCGTAAAGGGACCACACTTTTGGTAATCAGAGGGATCCGTGACACACAGGAGCTCACATATATATACACACACAGGAGCTCACATATATATACACTCACACAGGAGCTTGCATATATACACACTCACACAGGAGCTCACATATATACACACTCACACAGGAGCTCACATATATACACTCACACAGGAGCTCACATATATATACACTCACACAGGAGCTTGCATATATACACACTCACACAGGAGCTCACATATATACACACTCACACAGGAGCTCACATATATATACACTCACACAGGAGCTCACACATATATATACACTCACACAGGAGCTCACATATATATACACTCACACAGGAGCTCACACATATATATACACTCACACAGGAGCTCACACATATATACACTCACACAGGAGCTCATAAATATACACACTCACACAGGAGCTCACATATATACACACTAACACAGGAGCTCACATATATATACACTCACAAAGGAGCTCACATATATATACACTCACACAGGAGCTCACATATATACACACTTACACAGGAGCTCACATATATTCACACTTACACAGGAGCTCACATATATACACACTTACACAGGAGCGCACATATATACACACTTACACAGGAGCGCACATATATACACACTTACACAGGAGCGCACATATATATACACTTATACAGGAGCTCACATATATACACACTCACACAGGAGCTCACATATATACACACTCACACAGGAGCTCACATATATATACACACACTCACACAGGAGCTCACATATATACACACTCACACAGGAGCTCACATATATACACTCACACAGGAGCTCACATATATATACACTCACACAGGAGCTTGCATATATACACACTCACACAGGAGCTCACATATATACACACTCACACAGGAGCTCACATATATATACACTCACACAGGAGCTCACACATATATATACACTCACACAGGAGCTCACATATATATACACTCACACAGGAGCTCACACATATATATACACTCACACAGGAGCTCACACATATATACACTCACACAGGAGCTCATAAATATACACACTCACACAGGAGCTCACATATATACACACTCACACAGGAGCTCACATATATACACACTCACACAGTAGCTTACTTATATACACACTCACACAGGAGCTCACATATATATACACTCACACAGGAGCTCACATATATACACACTCACACAGGACCTCACACATATATACACTCACACAGGAGCTCACATATATATACACTCACACAGGAGCTCTCATATATATACACTCACACAGGAGCTCACATATATATACACTCACACAGGAGCTGACATATATACACACTCACACAGTAGCTCACATATATATACACTCACACAGGAGCTCACATATATAAACTCACACAGGAGCTCGCATATATATACACTCACACAGGAGCTCACACATATATACACTCACACAGGAGCTCACATATATATACACTCACACAGGAGCTCACATATATACATACTCACACAGGAGCTCACACATATATACACTCACACAGGAGCTCACATATATATACACTCACACAGGAGCTCTCATATATATACACTCACACAGGAGCTCACATATATATACACTCACACAGGAGCTGACATATATACACACTCACACAGTAGCTCACATATATATACACTCACACAGGAGCTCACATATATATACACTCACACAGGAGCTCACACATATATATACACTCACACAGGAGTTCACATATATACACTCACACAGGAGCTCACACATATATACACTCACACAGGAGCTCACATATATATACACTCACACAGGAGCTCACATATATACACACTCACACAGGAGCTCACATATATATACACTCACACAGGAGCTCACACATATATATACACTCACACACAGGAGCTCACATATATATATACACTCACACAGGAGCTCACACATATATATACACTCACACAGGAGCTCACACATATATACACACTCACACAGGAGCTCACACATATATACACTCACACAGGAGCTCATAAATATACACACTCACACAGGAGCTCACATATATACACAGTCACACAGGAGCTCACATATATACACACTCACACAGTAGCTCACTTATATACACACTCACACAGGAGCTCACATATATACACACTCACACAGGAGCTCACATATATATACACTCACACAGGAGCTCACATATATACACACTCACACAGGAGCTCACATATATACACACTCACACAGAAGCTTACATATATATACACTCACACAGGAGCTCACATATATACACACTCACACAGTAGCTCACACATATATACACTCACACAGGAGCTCACATATATATACACTCACACAGGAGCTCACACATATATACACTCACACAGGAGCTCACACATATATACACTCACACAGGAGCTCACATATATATACACTCACACAGGAGCTCACATATATACACACTCACACAGGAGCTCACACATATATACACTCACACAGGAGCTCACATATATATACACTCACACAGGAGCTCTCATATATATACACTCACACAGGAGCTCACATATATATACACTCACACAGGAGCTCACATATATACACACTCACACAGGAGCTCACACATATATACACTCACACAGGAGCTCACATATATATACACTCACACAGGAGCTCTCATATATATACACTCACACAGGAGCTCACATATATACACTCACACATGAGCTCACATATATACACACTCACACAGTAGCTCACATATATATACACTCACACAGGAGCTCACATATATATACACTCACACAGGAGCTCACACATATATACACTCACACAGGAGCTCACATATATATACACTCACACAGGAGCTCACATATATATACACTCACACAGGAGCTCACATATATACACACTCACACAGGAGCTCACATATATATACACTCACACAGGAGCTCACATATATACACACTCACACAGGAGCTCACACATATATACACTCACACAGGAGCTCACACATATATATACACTCACACAGGAGCTCACATATATATACACTCACACAGGAGCTCACACATATATATACACTCACACAGGAGCTCACACATATATACACACTCACACAGGAGCTCACACATATATACACTCACACAGGAGCTCATAAATATACACACTCACACAGGAGCTCACATATATACACAGTCACACAGGAGCTCACATATATACACACTCACACAGTAGCTCACTTATATACACACTCACACAGGAGCTCACATATATACACACTCACACAGGAGCTCACATATATATACACTCACACAGGAGCTCACATATATACACACTCACACAGGAGCTCACATATATACACACTCACACAGGAGCTCACATATATATACACTCACACAGGAGCTCACATATATACACACTCACACAGTAGCTCACACATATATACACTCACACAGGAGCTCACATATATATACACTCACACAGGAGCTCACACATATATACACTCACACAGGAGCTCACACATATATACACTCACACAGGAGCTCACATATATATACACTCACACAGGAGCTCACATATATACACACTCACACAGGAGCTCACACATATATACACTCACACAGGAGCTCACATATATATACACTCACACAGGAGCTCACATATATATACACTCACACAGGAGCTCCCACATATATACACTCACACAGGAGCTCACATATATATACACTCACACAGGAGCTCTCATATATATACACTCACACAGGAGCTCACATATATACACTCACACAGGAGCTCACATATATATACACTCACACAGGAGCTCACACATATATATACACTAACACAGGAGCTCACACATATATACACTCACACAGGAGCTCACATATATATACACTCACACAGGAGCTCACACATATATATACACTCACACAGGAGCTCACATATATATACACTCACACAGGAGCTCACATATATACACACTCACAGGAGCTCACATATATACACACTCACACAGGAGCTCACATATATATACACTCACACAGGAGCTCACATATATACACACTCACACAGGAGCTCACACATATACACTCACACAGGAGCTCTCATATATATACACTCACACAGGAGCTCCCTGGTATTCAGTCAGGTCTGAATCATGTGTGCGGGGGGGGGGCTGGAACCCAGACAAATGAATACAAACCCAAACTGTCTGAGTGAAAACTGTACAGCAGGAACCCTAAAGTGAGGTAACACCCATACATGCCCATATACTCTCATACACCCCCATATAACAACCCCCACTGGCTCCTAGAATTTTACTCGTGGCTCCTAAATTTCCCGTTTATTTTACACCAATATAAAAGCAGTCTTTGTTCGAATGAGAAACTAATTAGGAACGAAGGAGGTTTAAGAATTTTCACCGTATATTACACAAGAGGAAAGGGGGCGTGAGTTCCTTTGTTCTATGGGATCAGGCGGGGGTGTCCTTGTTTTTATGGGAGGAAACATGGCTCTTTGTGATTGGGTACAATGGGGAGATAAACAGGAAAGGAGGGGGAAGAGAAGTTATAAAAGGCTGTGCGTGAGACAAGTTTGGTATTGCAACTAATTTTCTTTTACTAAGAACTTTAGAGACAGGGCGGCGGCGAGCTCCATTTTTACCATCACCATCATCGTATGAAAACCAATGACTGGATGAGTATTACTTGCTGTATCAATCTGTTATGCATACTCTATTATCATAAGTCTGGTATATAGATATATATATATATTCCTAGTTCCATTATTTATTGTAAGGATAGGTGTGGGTTTACCATTGTATGGATTTGTAGGTTTATTTAGTGGATGCTTATTTATATTTGTTTCAATTTGCAATACTGTATTCCTTGTTCATTTGGTGTCGAGCTGCGTGATAGTAATTTCTAATGGGTTATTGATCTGCGATAACTCTGCCAGAATTCAGTGATTTGTTTTGTTTGATGTTATTAGGGGCATTAGGATTTCCAGTGATTTTCCTTTGGCTGTTTGTGGACTGCTGTGCCTTATTAGTTTATGTGCTCAGTATAGCGCATGACTGACTGTCCAATTTTAGTATCTTTAAAATCATCCATGTATGCAGGAAAAATCATAATAAGCACCCATATAGACACCGTAAACAAAGCACAGGGCATCACTATACACACATGTGCCACTCAACATGCACACAGTAGGAACTTATTATACATAGTGAAATGACACGTAGGACCTCTGTATAACACACAAAGTCACGCTAATGATGTAGCTATCATACACCCTGAAATCACGAAATTCCTCTCTATAACACACTGAAATCACTAATGTAGTATAACACTAAGGAAAATTAAAAATAAATAAATAAAAATAATAATAATGTGTGTGTGTGTGGGTGTGTATATGGGTATGTATGTATATATAGATATATATATATATATATAGGCATGTGTATATAATAAACATAAAAGTCAAATAAATACTTGCTATAACATGCCGTAATCACATAATAGAAACACACTGAAACCTAGCCATGGCACACGGAGACAACACAAAGGGAATGTAATCACACATAGGAATTTGATATAACAGATTGAATCACTGGACATTAGTCACTATAACTCTATAGTTGTATTCTCAAGCAGCTTCACATGCTGGCCTTTTTTGTGGGTTATGATTTACAGGGTTATTCAAAGAGCTGTGTGTTTTAAATAATGTTGGACTAACCCCAAGGGCAAAGCAATAAGTTGATAAACAAATTAATTTGTATACTGTATTTAAGTTCACTATTCTAATTGTTGCAATTTTAAAGTGACACAGCAGCAATGACAATCTTTTGTTTTGAGCACTTGCTACAGTTGAGTAAATAATTAGTTAGAACGGTAACTTTGTCTTTATTGAGGGAGAGGAGAGACTTATTTCAGGAATAGAGGAAACATGAGCAGTAACTCACTCATATTTCACACTTGTACCATCATCATAATAAAGCCTGCGAGTGGATAAGTATTAAGTGTATTTATTCGGGGAATTTGAAGCTATGTTGATAATATACTATATGCGCGTGTGTGTGTGTTTATGTATTCTATTGGGTTAAATACGCGCTAATTTATCTGTTCTAGTGATTTGCATTGTTAGCTAGAATATGCTCGTTGATATTTGCTTCACTTTGTAATACTTGATCAAACCTTATTAGTTGTATAATCTGTATGATCTTATAAACATAGGTAGTCAGTGACCGCATGGCTGGCAGCCATCTTAAACCTCAAAAAGTCACATGTGCTTCTACCAAGGAGGAAGTGCGGCAGCAGTAACTGTACAATCTGTTTAAACTTACATTTGCACAACTAAATTAATCCAGATTGTTTCTGCCATATTTATGAATATATAACAATTACTAACCAAATACACATCTAAATGTGTCTGTTATAATTTCTGAAGAGGCTTATCAACTAAACAGTGATTCTGTATATTAGCAAATGCTGTGTCATTAGGTTAGTTCGGTTGCTTTAACTTCGGGTCTATAGATTAATATACTAAGCAAGAATCAGTTTCATTGTGGATGGAGGTTAAAAACTTTCACATGTGCAGATTGGTAATATTGATAAGGGATTCCAGCCAGCCTTGAAGATTCATAAGATGGAGGACAATGCAGCCACTTATGTACAGAACATCTATGCTCTTTCTCAACTCAAAATGGAGACAGCGTTATTTACATTTCGCAAGGGGAAAGAACAATGGCTGAGATAACAGTGAGCTGGTGACCTTATTTGCTGTGGGGAGGGGAGGGGCTGATGGAAGCATGTGAAAACAAAAGGAATTCATTACTTACAGGGGGGTGTACACTATACAAAGACTGGATCGTAATACAGAGGTTACTCTATACAGAGGGAAGACAATACTCTACATGATACACAGAGCAAGGGAATGTAAGGAAAATACATACAAATAAACATTGGGACGGCCGTTTCTTTGCAGAGGCAATAAGTAGGGAAGATGTTTCTGTTAGCTACCATTCATTCAATCAGGTGGTGATTTTGGTAAGGGTAGCTGGCGAGGGAGGAGAGTTACCTATGCTTGATCTAGATGCAGCCTTCAGGCCGTACCGGCTGTGTCCAGGGGGTTTTCTTTTAATGGGGTGTAAATTCGATGGGTAATTTTACATAGATATCTGTTTACCCATTGGGGTGGGCAATATCCCATGCTCCCTTTTTTAAAGGCTTCCTACTTTTTGCATGCTTAGTGGAGAAGAGAGCGGGGAGGAGACGTATAGTACATTACTTGGGCGATTTCATGGTAGCGGGTCCAAAGGGACTGGAGAATGAGGTAGGATCGGGGGGGGGGGACAAATAAATTTAGTTGATCAGGGAGGAATTGTAGGTGGTTTGGGGGGGAATGGCCAGACATTAAGATCAAATGGTCTAGTGCAATTTCAAATGGTGAGCAGGCAAATGGCCCAGGAATGGATTCAATGGATGGGTGTAAAGCTTGGTGTTTCTGGATTTTTTATTTTCCAATCGTCGGGGCAATACCACTGTGGGGGATAGAATTAAAAAATAAATAAATAAATAAAAAAAAAATATATTAAAAAAAAAAATATATCCCTCCCCCTTTTTTAATTTTGCGTCTGATATTCAAGGTGTGGTGCAAGTGCTGAATAACATGTCTGCATCAGCACCGCAGGTTGTAGCCTATGTCAGGTATTTGGTGTTGATATGTTGTCTGCATCATCACCGCAGGTTGTAGCATGTGTCAGGTATTTGGTGTTGATATGTTTGAAAAGCAATATTAATTTCACGGCAAATGACATACCGGGGTAAGGAAGGTGGTGGTGGATACATTGTCCAGTTTCAGGTGGGATGTGTCCCGACATTTGGCACCGGGAGGAGGAAAGAATAAAAAAAAAAAAATAAAAAAAAAATCAGGGTGAAGAATACCCTCCATTTCTTTTTCCAGATGGGGAGCAGTTAGAGGGCATCAATGATTAGGAGAGGAGATTGTTGTTGCAGAAGACATGGGCACCATAGAGCAAGCAGTGAAAGGGTTGGATCGAGTTTTAAAGGGACAGAGGAGATAGGGCAGAATGTTGTGTTCAAATAGCTACTGAAGTTCGGCGGTAAGCCAATAAAAGGACGGCTTGGAACTATTTAGTGGTATTTCATACTTTGCTCGGTTAAAGGAAGAGGAGGACTGGGCTAAACAATTCGTGGTGTGGAAGATCTTGACAGCAGAGTACAAGTAGGAGATAAGATGGAGCTGATAACAATCTTTGTAGGGCAGCATTTGTTTTAGTTTTAAGCTGCCCTAAGGATTGAGGAAACAATTGCTCTAGGTGTCCATGGGCGGGAAGTATGCCCAGTGGTATGTATCAGGGGATACTTGGAGGCGACTCCTTCAAACGGTCGCATGTTCTGGGGGCACAAGGGCGGTCCTAACTTGTCCGGGTATCAATTCAAAATGGTTCCGCAGCAGGCCACGGAGGGGCTTGGTGGGAAGAGGAGTTATGTTTGCCACCATTCTTTCAGGATAGGAGCTGCTGGTACTGAGGCAGAATTGGGTTACCCAAAGGATCGAAGTAAAAAGATGGGGAGATGGAAATGGAAGATATAGGAAATATGTGAGGTCATTAAAGAAATGAGGGGAAACTTATGGGGAACAATTGTTTTGTTTTAATAATAATAATAATTGTTTCCTTGTTTTCTTTTGGTTTCTTTTCAGTTCGGGTACACTGTGTGTGTGTGCATTACAGTTAATAGTTTACATTTTGGTTATTTGCAGGACGTGCAATGAGAGTGCGGATCCTGGGACACTCCTATGTGCACTGGATGGAGAGTCGTGCTGCTGGCACCAAGAGAGGAGCAACCCCGGGGTGCAGCGTAATTGAAGTAGGGATTAGATGGATAGGGAAGCAAGGTAGGGGGTGGGGCAGTTATTGGGAATAGTAAAGACATCCAGGATAAAGTGGGGTAAGCCAGATATTATGGTACTACATTTAGGGGACAGCTAGAGAAGAGACAGGTATTGTGAGTGGTGAAATAGCGGCCTGGCACGTGGGGATGCAATGGTAGGGGGAGGGTCTGCAGGGTACGGGGTGAGTGTGGTTTCGTACGGCCAAGCTCAGGTGCCTTCCTGGTTTGCAGATCCTCTCGGCCTGCTATTTGCGATATAAAGAGACCCCTGAGCAGATGTGTGGTCATCCTGCTTAGCCACGTGGGGCCGCTATTTCTGGGCAATATGTGTGGTGCATTGCATTTGCTGATGTTATCTGGCAATGGTTTTGGAGCACCCCAAAATAGGAGCAAGAAGTGAGGAGTTCATTGAAAGGAGTGATAAGGCTGGCAACACACTCTTCATTGAAGGCGCGATAAGGAGCCTTTTGTGGGGTAAGGAAAGGTCACGGGTTTTTTATTTGGTGGCAGTAAAAAGAGGGTCCTCGTTTTTTGGTGGCGGCGAAATAGGCGGCCTGGCACGTGGAGGGCGATAGTGGGGGGTTGGTCTGCAGGGTACGGGGTGAGTGTGGTGGTTGTATGGCCAAGCTCAAGTGCCTTTCTGGTTTGCAGATTCCTCTCGGCCTGCTATCTGCCATAAAATAAACTGAGCAGATGTGTGGTCAGCCTGCTTAGCCACGTGGGGCGCTATTTCTGGGCAATGCTTGTGGTGCATTGCAGTTGCCAGTGTTATCTGGCTGCCAGTGTTATCTGGTGTAGCGAATTTGGCATACGAGGATCGATAATAATAATTCTGCCTTAGAGGCAAAGAATTTGGCCTTAAGTAATAAAAGACGTGACCTTTTCTAAATGCCAATACTTTGTTGTGTTTTTATTTACGGGAAGGGGGGGAGGCGGGGAGGGAGGGCCTTGGGGGAGGTTTGTAGGTTTAAGAAGGTAACTTACATGGGAGAAGATGTAAGAAGAGAATAGGGGTATAATTCTTAGTTCGAATGAGAAACTAATTAGGAACGAAGGAGGTTTAAGAATTTTCACCGTATATTACACAAGAGGAAAGGGGGCGTGAGTTCCTTTGTTCTATGGGATCAGGCGGGGGTGTCCTTGTTTTTATGGGAGGAAACATGGCTCTTTGTGATTGGGTACAATGGGGAGATAAACAGGAAAGGAGGGGGAAGAGAAGTTATAAAAGGCTGTGCGTGAGACAAGTTTGGTATTGCAACTAATTTTCTTTTACTCCCACCCAACCCACCCTGTTTTATTTTCTCTTTCAGAGATGCTGGTTTCTCTACAACGTCGGAAAGGTCACGCAGCAGAAGCACCACAGATAGGGGCAATGGAGTGGTGATTTCACTACTCATGCAAGACCGCCTGTGGTTTCCCATATGGAAATATGCCGTGTCGCATGAACCTGGTTCATGGTTTAAATGGCCGTGTCTGGGGGATTGTATAAAATCGACATGGTTAGTTTACCTATTGCATCAAGTGATACACCATGTTACATGAAGCCAGCCCGAGGTTTTTTGAACGGCCAGGGTTGGGGGATTGTCTTTGATAAAAGCATGGTTAGAGTAGTTATTATCGATCAGACAGTATCCAAGATTGGGGTACTTTACCATGTGGCAGGAAGCCAGCTGGTGGTTTGTTTGGCCACAGCTGGGGGATTGCGCTTTAAGATGGACATGGTTTAGGTTAGGGAGGAGCGGCGAAATAGCGGCTGGCACGTGGGAGGCGATAGTGGGGGATGGTCTGCAGGGTACGGGGTGAGTGTGGTTCGTATGGCCAAGCTCAAGTGCCTTTCTGGTTTGCAGATCCTCTCGGCCTGCTATCTGCCATAAAATAAACTGAGCAGATGTGTGGTCAGCCTGCTTAGCCACGTGGGGCGCTATTTCTGGGCAATGCTTGTGGTGCATTGCAGTTGCCAGTGTTATCTGGCTGCCAGTGTTATCTGGTGTAGCGAATTTGGCATACGAGGATCGATAATAATAATTCTGCCTTAGAGGCAAAGAATTTGGCCTTAAGTAATAAAAGACGTGACCTTTTCTAAATGCCAATACTTTGTTGTGTTTTTATTTACGGGAAGGGGGGAGGCTGGGAGGGCCTTGGGGGAGGTTTGTAGGTTAAAGAAGGTAACTTACATGGGAGAAGATGTAGAAGAGAATAGGGGTATAATTCTTAGTCATCTTAAAATCATCTAGGGCTCTTTTACAGTCTTTGCGCAAGAATTAACGGCGCAAGAAAACGCATTAACGCGAGGGGCAAAACCCTTAGAGCAGAACATTGTATTACAACATCCGCGCAAAAAATGCACGTTAACATCTACCGCGGGTGAACCTGCGCGAACGCTGCGTGAGCTTACTGTACTGCGTGCGTGTCATGGAGCTGATGTAACGCTCCATGCTTCAAACTCCAAGAGACATACAGGGTTATTCAAAGAGCTCCGAATTGCTTGAGAAAGGCTGTCACAGAAATCAGCGTTCGGTTCCCTTTCTTGGCCATTCGGTTATTCAGAGAGCAGGCAATACGCCAAATCCTGGCGAATTGCCTGTACATACGGTGCCTGTTCGGTGCCTGTTCGAGGGCAGTGAATCCCTATGAAAAAGCAATGCTTCGTCTATTCAGAGAGAACACAAACCAGCAGTGAAAGGTTCCCCTAATGCTCTGCCATTCAGTGGTTTAATTCGACAGGTTTATTCAGGAGAATCCCATAGGCTTCAATGTTAAAAATATTCCCGTTTTAATTCAATATCTAATAAACCGTTCATTATAAAATTCTGCAGTAAAAAGTCTCTTTATTTATTGATTTTTTAGGATATTTTAAGCATTTTTCAGATTTTTTTTTTAACTTTACTTATTTTTTCTGTGACAGACGTTTTTATTATCATTCCCTGGACCTCATATGTAGGGATGGGCTGTTCGGTTCGGAGTTTGGACCGAACTTAGCCTGTTCGGTCTGCTCGCGAACTCCGAACATTTCCGTTTGTTCGCCGCATGTTCGGCCACAATGCATTTTCCCACTGACCTGAAGCTCGTAATTGGCTACAGCCTTGCACCTGACCACAGGTCTGGTGCAAGACAGGTTCAACACTATGCCAATCACCGCTCAGAGTCCTGATGGAGCAAATTTTGTCCCGCAGCACACTATATAAGGTTTCCACGCAGCGCTTCAGCACGCATTTGAGCGGAGATTTCATAGGAGATTGTTGTTATGTGTTCTTACTGCTGGTCTGCCACAAGCTACTGGGGGGGTCTCGGGGGTCTCATTTCTACCAAATATCTGGGAATTGAGGTGATGTGTGTCTTGTCACTGTGCCAGCAAGTATTTTGGGGGTCACAAATTTCTAAATTTTCTAAATGCATGTCTTTTTAATATAGGACCGCATGGTCCACCCCTGCACTCTTCCACAATACCACGGAGGGGTTACTGTATGATAGTACTTGCATGCCTGGCACCAAAAGCACAATATTTGGGTGCACTGCCACTGACGCCTGTATCAGATTCATATCCTCAGAGGGGTTACGGTGTGACGGCACTGTTGCCATCGTTCTTTTTTGTCGTTTTTATTTTTAACCCTTATTTAATGGAAAACTCACTGTCCCTTTAAAAATGTTTTTTTTTTTACTTTTTGTCCTTGTTTCCTGTCCCCCAGGGCACTACCCGGACCCCCATACACCTTTTATGGCAAATATCTAGCATATATGCCCTCTTGGAGGGAACTCTAAAAACCAAATTTTCAGCCCCATTGACTTGTATTGAGTTCGAGTTCGGGTTCAAGTTCGGATTCGAACATTTGGAAAGTTTGGGTTCGAATACGAACCGAACTCGGGGGTGTTCGGCTCATCCCTACTCATATGTAAATTTCAGACATTTTCGCTCAGTAGTTTCTTTGCAAACAGCGTTTCATTTTCAAACATTCACACAAACTGTTTTGCTAATTTATTCACTGCCTCGTCTGCCATCTCGGCTTTCTCCAGAGGCTTCGGCTGCGTGTGATCGGCTCCTGCTCGGGTTTTTCGACGGGTTAATTCAGATGTTTTTGGGGGTTTTCGGCGTGTATTCGGTGGGTTTACGGCAGCTTTTCCCTGCAATTCGGGGACCCTGTGGTACTTGCTGAATACACCGCAGGGTCACCGAAATGGGATCGGCAAAAGGAACCGAATTGAAGAGAACGAAAAGTCACTGAATGTGCGGTGACGTTTCGAATCTCTTTGAATTACCCTGTTTATGTTCAATTTATATTGTGTGTTTTTAAATATATTTTGCGCTCTCTGGCCATCTTGCAGCTCATCCTGTAGCCGGTGCAATTGCAGGCCAGTCTCTCCGGTGACCTGATACTGCCCCCTGGTAGATGGCTTACTGTTGTAATCCCCTGGCTGTGACGGCGTTCTGCTTTGGTTTGCTTTGGCTCGGCCACCTCTCTTTTTCTTCCGCTTCCCGCTGGCTGGTGGGGGGAGGCTTCCTCCAGGGGCTTCAGTGACTTGTAGCTGGGCTGCAGCTTGCAACCTTTTTAAGTCTATTTCGAGTGCCCATTCCTCAGCAGCGAGTCCCTTCAGCACGGGCCAAAAGGCAGAGTCCTCATACACGTCCAGGTAGTGCCCCTGGATGCTGCACAATTCTGCATGTCTGGCAGCCTGTGGACTGTCATAATTGTCTCCCCCCTTAAAGTAGATCCATGCTGGGCCAGAACCGCGGAACACATAGCCCGGGGGAAGCTTCTCATCAGCTTCCCAATCCTCCTCACTCACACATTGCAGCAAGTCCTCATATTTGCACTCTAGATCGAGTGCGGCACGCAGCCAGTGCACCAACTGGTCTCCATGGCTCGCAGTGGGCTGAGGCCCCAACACTTGGGGTCTCCACAGCTGAATGTCCTCTGTGATTCTCTGCTCATAAGGAATAAATGAGCTGTCCTGATCCATAGTCCTCTGTAGACTGTTTTCTTTCACCGCAGGCAAAAACCTCTGCGGTCTCTCAGCGGGGACACATCTTCACTCGCTCCGGGTTGCAAAACACTTGTGCCTTTGACCCTTACTTCAGTATATGTTCCTTCCATGGCTCTCCAGCAGGTCCTTCAGGGTGTCCTGCTTGCAGGTTGTATAGTTGGCCATCTCGGGGTGTCTTGGTGTTGGAGATCCTCTATCCTCACCGCTTGCCACCAATATGACGGAACCATTCTCTTCCGCCTGTCCTGACTCCCCAGACACCTCTTCGTTGTGGTCAGCCCGGCTACTGGGAGCGTTGTCCTCAGTGCCTCGAGCAGCTTGACCCACCTGCTTCTGTTCCTCTGCCCTGGAGCCGTTAGGAATTCACAGAAGGCCGCTTTGTGCCATCTGAGGTTGCGTATAGTGTAGCGTCGCTGAAATAAAACACCAGACGCGGCTGTATGCTTTAAAACAGGATTCTCTCTCTGTCTCATTCTGAGAGTTCTGACTTTTAATGAACAAAAACGCCACCATTTATGCTGAAATCCAACAGCCATAATTTGCATAAATGATGCCCATCGTGCTACTAAAATGCTAATTACATTATGTCAGATAGATATTTACAATAAACATTCTTTACATTCTTTAGCCTTTAGCTCACACAACATTTACATAATTTATTGTAAAGGAGATCATTTAGGTTTTGGCTGAGACAATGGTGTCTCCCAACCTCTGAGACATGTAAATAGATAGCAGATGAACAAAGAGAAAAAACCCTTTTGCCTAATCACAAATTACTCAACCTATTTTGCAATCTATACGAAAGAAAGCATTGCACTTGCTGCAGGTATTATCTTTAATAAAAAACACATTTTTACCTAAAGAAATATAAGTATATTTAAAACTAAAGCTACGCAATTTACATTAAACTAATTTAAACTAAAACTATCCAGAGATGCCACGGAGGTGAATGTACAGCGCCTGGAGATGGAAATCACTGGCTTACAGGACTTACTTACAGCTGCTGAGCGAGCCAGGGATTCTGCTGCTCGGGAGCTAGAGGAGGCCATGGCCATTGGCGTTTTAAAAGTCCAGGCAGCCTTGGGGGAAAAGTGTCTCCTGGTATCACAGATAATGGCCCTGACAGAGACATCACAGAACCATCAAAATGAGCTGCGAGCTGTCACGGAGGAGAGAGATGGTCGCTGCATGGAAGTGCAAGAACAGTCAGTCACTATACAAAAATTGTCATCCCAGCTGCAGGTCTGTGAGGACTGTAACCACACCCTACACAAGGAGCTCAGTAAAGCCCACGCTCAAATAGAGAAGCTGGAGCGCGGCTCCCGTGTAATGATTGAACAGCTGGAGGATGAGCGGCGAACTGGAGCTGCTCTACACGCAGAGGTGACCACTTGCCAGGTTCGTCTGGAGCTCTGGGAGCAGGAGTTGGGGCAGACACAGCTCTCCCGGGACACTTTTCAGGCACGGGCCTATGAGCAGCAATAGGAAGTACAGCTGCTCCATAACCAACTCCAGCTGTGCCAACACCACCTGCAAGAACCAACGCAACTCTGAAAGAGAGCCTCGCTGAAACCAAGGCAAGCGAGGAGGAGGTGAGCTGCCTGACACACCAACTGGATGCCTCGGTGCAGGAGCACCAGGACACTACCAGCCACCTGAAGGCTGAGCTTGATGGGACGCAAGCACAGTGCCGGCGGCTGCAAGATGAGCTGTCCCTGCTACGAGCTGCCAGCACCCACTTGCCCACCATGGAGGAGAGCAGCACAACAGGTGGTCGAGTCATTGCCCCTGATATATTTTGCACCGAAGAGCGTTTGTACCCGGTGTTGCTGGAGGCTGTTCTGGCATCCACGTGTGACTGTTCCCCGAGGAAAATGGGGACCCCTCATAACGCCACCCCTACCAACCAAGGTTCAGAAAGAGAGGAGATCACTTTCCCCCTTCCCAGGAGACCGGTGAGTGATCATCCTGGGAGGCTGCTTGGTTCCTGGTCCCCGGAAGAGTTGCACCCATTTGGGATTGTGGGGTGGGCCCCGTTTGAATGTCTGGGAGGGGGGCATCAGCAGAAGGAGAGACTGGGAACCGTGACTGCTGACTGTATTCAGGTCCTGGGTCCGCAGAGGTGCCCTGGACAGAGCAAGATATGGAGGGTAATTTCAGGGTGCCCACTAACAAACATTTTATGCCTGTGGACTGTGGTGGCCTGTTGCCTGGCGCACTGGACAAGAGGGTTGGCTTGCCTCTTGCCCTGGGACTATGGACCCACAACCCTCCAGAGACCGTCAGATCCCACTGACTTTGCTTATGTGCCCGCAACCTGGAACTTTGAAGATGGCACAGAAAATGGGCAAGGTGAGAGGTCTTGTCAGTGGCAAGCGATTCGTTTGGGATCTAAGCTTGCCCTGCCGTTCTGGAAGGGGGGACATATGTCATGGAGCTGATGTAACGCTCCATGCTTCAAACCCCAAGAGACATTATGTTCAATTTATATTGTGTGTTTTTAAATATATATTACAACGTTTGGTTTTAGTTTAAATTAGTTTAGTGTAAAATGGCGTAGCTTTAGTTTTAAAAATACTTATATTTCTTTAGGTAAAAATTTGTTTTTTATTAAAGATACTACCTGCAGCGAGTGCAATGCTTTCTTTCGTATAGATTGCAAATAAGGTTGAGTAATTTGTGATTAGGCAAAAGTTTTTTTCTCTTTGTCCATCTGCTATCTGTTTACATGTCTCAGAGGTTGGGAGTCACCATTGTCTCAGCCAAAACCTAAATGATCTCCTTTACAATAGATTATGCAAATATTGTGTGAGCTAAAGGCTAAAGAATGTAAAGAATGTTTATTGTAAATACCTATCTGACATAATGTAATTAGCATTTTAGTAGGACGATGGGCATCATTTATGCAAATTATGGCTGTTGGATTTCAGCATAAATGGTGGCGTTTTTGTTCATTAAAGTCAGAACTCTCAGACTGAGACAGAGAGAGAATCCTGTTTCAAAAGCATACAGCCGCGTCTGGTGTTTTATTTCAGCGACGCTACACTATACGCAATCTCAGAAGGCACAGAGCGGCCTTCTGTGAATTCCTAACGGCTCCAAGGCAGAGGAACAGAAGCAGGCGGGTCAAGCTGCTCGAGGCGCTGAGGACAGCGCTCCCAGTAGCCAGGCTGATCGCAACGAAGAGGTGTCTGGAGACTCAGGACAGGCGGAAGAGAACGTTCCGTCACAGCGTGTCCTATACTTATCATTGTGAACGCAAATGCGTTTGTGTGCTGGTACGCGGATGGTATTACAATCTATGCGCAAAATTTAACGGACAACGTTTGTGCGCATGAATTTAACGTCTTTGAAAAGCTGGTGTTAACGGCAAATCTGAACGTCCTGGCCGAAACCAAATACACCAGCACGAAAAAAAAAAAAAAAAGCACAGTATAGTTACACATTCTACACATACCCAAACCATAAAATGGAGAAGTTGTGCATGTTTTTATTATTGCTGCAGCATATATACTCAGATTGATTTTGAATTCGAAGATCACAGAGATGCCGATGACGCGGTCTATGAACTGAATGGCAAAGAGTTATGCAGTGAAAGGGTGACGATCGAGCACGCCACGAATCACAGGGGAGAGGAGGGATGATGGGAGGTGGAGGTGGTGGAGGGAGGTATCCCATGCGCTTTGGCTATCGTCAGTCCAACAGTGGCGGACCAAGGTATGGACCTCCAGTTCGTACCGAGCATAGGATTATTGTTGAAAACCTCTCGTCTCGTGTCAGCTGGCAGGACCTGAAGGACTTCATTCAAAAAGCCGGCGAGGTGACCTATGTGGAGGCTGCACACCGAACCAACAGAAACTAGGGGGTTTGCATCGTATAACGATATGAAAAATGCGATGGACAAACTGGAGTTACTCCAGATCTCGCAGCAAGTCGATCTCGCTCTGTGAGCCGCACGCCCGAGAAGAAATATGCTGCGAAAACCAGCAGCAGCACGGAGCCTGCTCAGTCCTCCCCGTTGCCCCGCTCGACCATGCGCCAGTCCCGATCAAGTTCTGCTGTTTTTGTACGTCTGTTTTACGCGCTTTATTTTTTGACGGACGAGGATTGTAATAGCAGCGTTGATTTATGTGTGTTAACTTTATCGCTGTGCGCAAAAATTCCTGCGTTGCGCGAGCGTTTTTGCGTTAAGAATGTAATAGAGCCCCTAGTTGGCTTCAATGTTTACTTCCCGGCTCCTACAGTTAATGTACATATATCCAGCCCTGGTGTATGTATTTATGTATGAGGTCTGTTGTGTGTGTGCGTGTGTGTGTGTGGGTCTGTGTCTGCAGTGGGTGAATACTGTGTCCAATGACAACAGAGCAATGAAAATAAGAAAACAAATAAAACAATATCACAACGTCACAAGGTACAGATTTTAACAACACAAATAATATAATACGTATATATATATATGTTACGGTTAAAGACCGAAGTGCGGTTAATCCTAGGATTACACGGGTAATCCTGACATTACCCAGGCGTCACATTAGCAAAAGACAAAGGTCTGAGGTGAAATGAAATTTGGGACTTTACCTGGGTAATCTGCAAAGTATCCAGAGGCCTCTGGGTAATCCAGTTTTTTGCTTTGTTTTAGCCGGGTAATTCGCACATTACCTTAGTGTTGCTGGATAAAGTGTCATGTGCAACGAAACATTGGAATTTATCCGGGTAATCTGCAAAATATCCAAACACCTCTGGGTTCTCGGCTTTTCTTGGGTTTTCAGCAGGTTACAGTGACTGAATTCCGAGAATTACCCGGGTAAAACTGCAAACTGTCTTTTGACCGATAACAAAATTGTGTTTTTTTGTTATTTTTAATGAAATTGTATCCAGTCACAAACCCCACTAAATAACCGTCATGTAACTCTGTGCATTAATTGTCTGAAAATTAATTTATAAAGATAAAGATATTATATAAAGAGTAACCTGATTGTTATTATGTTTTATAAATGATATACAAGCTCATATGACACATAATAAAGATCATGTACTGTAACTCTTTCACATTCATATAAGAAACATATTCTGTTACTCTGTATATTCATTATATCCTGTTACTCTGTATATTCATTATATCCCGTTACTCTGTATATTCATGATATCCTGTTACTCTGTATATTCATTATATCCTCTTACTCTGTATATTCATTATATCCTGTCACTCTGTATATTCATCATATCCTGTCACTCTGTATATTCATTATATGCTGTTACTATGTATATTCATTATATCCTGTTACTCTGTATACTCATTATATCCTGTTACTCTGTATATTTAATTATCCTGTTACTCTGTATATTCATTATATGCTGTTACTATGTATATTCATTATATCCTGTTACTATGTATATTCATTATATCCTGTTACTCTGTATACTCATTATATCCTGTTACTCTGTATATTAATTATATCCTGTTACTCTGTATATTCATTATATCCCGTTACTCTGTATATTCATGATATCCCGTTACTCTGTATATTCATTATATCCTGTTACTCTGTATATTCATTATATCCTGTCACTCTGTATATTCATTATATCCTGTCACTCTGTATATTCATTATATCCTCTTACTCTGTATATTCATCATATCCTGTTACTCTGTATATTCACTATATCCTGTCACTCTGTATATTCATTATATCCTGTCACTCTGTATATTCATTATATCCTGTCACTCTGTATATTCATTATATCCTGTCACTCTGTATATTCATTATATCCTGTTACTCTGTATATTCATTATATCCCGTTACTCTGTATATTCATTATATCCTGTCACTCTGTATATTCATTATATCCTGTTACTCTGTATATTCATTATATCCTGCAACTCTGTATATTCATCATATCATGTTATTCTGTATATTCATTATATCCCGTTACTCTGTATATTCATGATATCCCGTTACTCTGTATATTCATTATATCCTGTCACTCTGTATATTCATAATATCCTGTCACTCTGTATATTCATCATATCCTGTCACTCTGTATATTCATTATATGCTGTTACTCTGTATATTAATTATATCCCGTTACTCTGTATATTCATTATATCCCGTTACTCTGTATATTCATTATATCCCGTTACTCTGTATATTCATTATATCCTGTTACTCTGTATATTCATTATATCCTGTCACTCTGTATATTCATTATATCCTGTCACTCTGTATATTCATTATATCCTCTTACTCTGTATATTCATCATATCCTGTCACTCTGTATATTCATTATATCTCCTGTCACTCTGTATATTCATTATATCCTGTCACTCTGTATATTCATTATATCCTGTTACTCTGTATATTCATTATATCCTGCAACTCTGTATATTCATCATATCATGTTATTCTGTATATTCATTATATCCCGTTACTCTGTATATTCATGATATCCCGTTACTCTGTATATTCATTATATCCTGTCACTCTGTATATTCATAATATCCTGTCACTCTGTATATTCATCATATCCTGTCACTCTGTATATTCATTATATGCTGTTACTCTGTATATTAATTATATCCCGTTACTCTGTATATTCATTATATCCCGTTACTCTGTATATTCATTATATCCCGTTACTCTGTATATTCATTATATCCTGTCACTCTGTATATTCATCATATCCTGTCACTCTGTATATTCATTATATCCTGTTACTCTGTATATTCATTATATCCCGTTACTCTGTATATTCATTATATCCTGTTACTCTGTATATTCATTATATCCTGTCACTCTGTATATTCATTATATCCTGTTACTCTGTATATTCATGATATCCTGTTACTCTGTGTATTCATTATATCCCGTTACTCTGTATATTCATTATATCCTGTCACTCTGTATATTCATTATATCCCGTTACTCTGTATATTCATGATATCCTGTTACTCTGTATATTCATTATATCCTCTTACTCTGTATATTCATTATATCCTGTCACTCTGTATATTCATCATATCCTGTCACTCTGTATATTCATTATATGCTGTTACTATGTATATTCATTATATCCTGTTACTCTGTATACTCATTATATCCTGTTACTCTGTATATTAATTATATCCTGTTACTCTGTATATTCATTATATGCTGTTACTATGTATATTCATTATATCCTGTTACTATGTATATTCATTATATCCTGTTACTCTGTATACTCATTATATCCTGTTACTCTGTATATTAATTATATCCTGTTACTCTGTATATTCATTATATCCCGTTACTCTGTATATTCATGATATCCCGTTACTCTGTATATTCATTATATCCTGTTACTCTGTATATTCATTATATCCTGTCACTCTGTATATTCATTATATCCTGTCACTCTGTATATTCATTATATCCTCTTACTCTGTATATTCATCATATCCTGTCACTCTGTATATTCATTATATCCTGTCACTCTGTATATTCATTATATCCTGTCACTCTGTATATTCATTATATCCTGTTACTCTGTATATTCATTATATCCTGCAACTCTGTATATTCATCATATCATGTTATTCTGTATATTCATTATATCCCGTTACTCTGTATATTCATGATATCCCGTTACTCTGTATATTCATTATATCCTGTCACTCTGTATATTCATAATATCCTGTCACTCTGTATATTCATCATATCCTGTCACTCTGTATATTCATTATATGCTGTTACTCTGTATATTAATTATATCCCGTTACTCTGTATATTCATTATATCCTGTCACTCTGTATATTCATCATATCCTGTCACTCTGTATATTCATTATATCCTGTTACTCTGTATATTCATTATATCCCGTTACTCTGTATATTCATTATATCCTGTTACTCTGTATATTCATTATATCCTGTCACTCTGTATATTCATTATATCCTGTTACTCTGTATATTCATGATATCCTGTTACTCTGTGTATTCATTATATCCCGTTACTCTGTATATTCATTATATCCTGTCACTCTGTATATTCATTATATGCTGTCACTCTGTATATTCATTATATCCTGTCACTCTGTATATTCATTATATCCTGTTACTCTGTATATTCATTATATCCTGTCACTCTGTATATTCATTATATGCTGTTACTCTGTATATTCATTATATCCTGTCACTCTGTATATTCATTATATCCTGTTACTCTGTATATTCATTATATCCTGTCACTCTGTATATTCATTATATCCTGTTACTCTGTATATTCATTATATCCTCTTACTCTGTATATTCATTATATCCCGTTACTCTGTATATTCATGATATCCCGTTACTCTGTATATTCATTATATCCTGTCACTCTGTATATTCATTATATCCTCTTACTCTGTATATTCATTATATCCTGTCACTCTGTATATTCATCATATCCTGTCACTCTGTATATTCATTATATCCTGTCACTCTGTATATTCATTATATCCTGTCACTCTGTATATTCATTATATCCTGTTACTCTGTATATTCATGATATCCTGTTACTCTGTATATTCATTATATCCTGTCACTCTGTATATTCATTATATGCTGTTACTCTGTATATTCATTATATCCTGTCACTCTATATATTCATTATATCCTGTCACTCTGTATATTCATGATATCCTGTTACTCTGTATATTCATTATATCCTGTTACTCTGTATATTCATTATATCCTGTCACTCTGTATATTCATTATATCCTGTCACTCTGTATATTCATTATATCCTGTTACTGTTATTTTTATATTCCTGTTAATATATATTCATTATATCATGTTATCTGTATATTCATTATATCCTGTCACTCTGTATATTCATTATATCCTGTTACTCTGTATATTCATTATATCCTCGTTACTCTGTATATTCATTATATCCTGTCACTCTGTATATTCATTATATCCTGTTACTCTGTATATTCATTATATCCTGTCACTCTGTATATTCATTATATCCTGTCACTCTTATAATCATTATATCCTGTTCACTCTGTATATTCATTATATCCTGTTACTCTGTATATTCATTATATCCTCTTACTCTGTATATTCATTATATCCTCTTACTCTGTATATTCATTATATCCCGTTACTCTGTATATTCATTATATCCTGTCACTCTGTATATTCATTATATCCTGTCACTCTGTATATTCATTATATCCTGTTACTCTGTATATTCATTATATCCTGTCACTCTGTATATTCATTATATGCTGTTACTCTGTATATTCATTATATGCTGTTACTCTGTATATTCATTATATCCTGTCACTCTGTATATTCATTATATCCTGTTACTCTGTATATTCATATAATCCTGTCACTCTGTATATTCATTATATCCTGTTACTCTGTATATTCATTATATCCTCTTACTCTGTATATTCATTATATCCCATTACTCTGTATATTCATGATATCCCGTTACTCTGTATATTCATTATATCCTGTCACTCTGTATATTCATTATATCCTCTTACTCTGTATATTCATTATATCCTGTCACTCTGTATATTCATCATATCCTGTCACTCTGTATATTCATCATATCCTGTCACTCTGTATATTCATTATATCCTGTCACTCTGTATATTCATTATATCCTGTCACTCTGTATATTCATTATATCCTGTTACTCTGTATGTTCATTATATCCTGTCACTCTGTATATTCATTATATCCTCTTACTCTGTATATTCATTATATCCTGTCACTCTGTATATTCATCATATCATGTTATTCTGTATATTCATTATATCCCGTTACTCTGTATATTCATGATATCCCGTTACTCTGTATATTCATTATATCCCGTTACTCTGTATATTCATTATATCCCGTTACTCTGTATATTCATGATATCCCGTTACTCTGTATATTCATTATATCCTGTCACTCTGTATATTCATTATATCCTCTTACTCTGTATATTCATCATATCCTGTCACTCTGTATATTCATCATATCCTGTCACTCTGTATATTCATTATATCCTGTCACTCTGTATATTCATTATATCCTGTTACTCTGTATATTCATGATATCCTGTTACTCTGTATATTCATTATATCCTGTCACTCTGTATATTCATTACATGCTGTTACTCTGTATATTCATTATATCTTGTCACTCTATATATTCATTATATCCTGTTACTCTGTATATTCATTATATCCTGTTACTCTGTATATTCATTATATCCTGTCACTCTGTATATTCATTATATCCTGTCACTCTGTATATTCATTATATCCTGTTACTCTGTATATTCATTATATCATGTCACTCTGTATATTCATTATATCCTGTTACTCTGTATATTCATTATATCCTGTTACTCTGTATATTCATTATATCCTGTCACTCTGTATATTCATTATATCCTGTTACTCTGTATATTCATTATATCCTGTCACTCTGTATATTCATTATATCCTGTCACTCTTTATAATCATTATATCCTGTCACTCTGTATATTCATTATATCCTCTTACTCTGTATATTCATTATATCCTGTTACTCTGTATATTCATTATATCCTCTTACTCTGTATATTCATTATATCCTGTTACTCTGTATATTCATTATATCCTCTTCACTCTGTATAATCATTATATCCTGTCACTCTGTATATTCATTATATCCTGTTACTCTGTATATTCATTATATCCTGTTACTCTGTATATTCATTATATCCTCTTACTCTGTATATTCATTATATCCTGTTACTCTGTATATTCATTATATCCTGTTACTCTGTATATTCATTATATTCTGTCACTCTGTATATTCATTATATCCTGTCACTCTGTATATTCATTATATCCTGTTACTCTGTATATTCATTATATCATGTTATCTGTATATTCATTATATTTATCCTGTCACTCTGTATATTCATTATATCCTGTTACTCTGTATATTCATTATATCCTCTTACTCTGTATATTCATTATATCCTGTCACTCTGTATATTCATTATATCCTGTTACTCTGTATATTCATTATATCCTGTCACTCTGTATATTCATTATATCCTGTCACTCTTTATAATCATTATATCCTGTCACTCTGTATATTCATTATATCCTCTTACTCTGTATATTCATTATATCCTCTTACTCTGTATATTCATTATATCCTGTCACTCTGTATATTCATTATATCCTGTCACTCTGTATATTCATGATATCCTGTCACTCTTTATAATCATTATATCCTGTTACTCTGTATATTCATTATATCCTCTTACTCTGTATATTCATTATATCCTGTTACTCTGTATATTCATTATATCCTGTTACTCTGTATAATCATTATATCCTGTTACTCTGCATATTCATTATATCCTGTTACTCTGTATATTCATTATATCCTGTCACTCTGTATATTCATTATATCCTCAATACATTTTAATGTTTTGTCTTTTGCCATTTTCATTGATAATATCCATAGATAATAGCAAAATTCACTGTTACCCAAGCGGGGTTGGATGCTCTGCAGATTACCAAGGTGAAGCTCTGGATAGTCCTCAGATTACCCGGGTGAAGCTTCAGACTTGCACATTATCCAGGTTAAGTGCGCATTTTTCAGCTCTTCCAGACTGTTACCCAAGGGCAGTTGGTTAGTCCTAAGATTACCCGGGTAAAGTCTGAAAATTTCATTTTTTTGCGGCTTTACCCAGCAGTTTTGGGTAATGTCAGAATTACCCGGGTAATCCTAGGATTAACCGCACTTCTGGCTTTACCCGTAACATATATACACTCTCACAGGAGCTTACTGGTATTCAGTCCGGTCTGAATCATGTGTACAGGTGGGGGGCTGGAACCCAGACACATGAATACAAACCCGAACTGTCTGAGTGAAAACTGGACAGGAGGAACCAGGGGCGTACCAAAACATTTGGCACCCGGAGCGGATCCTAAAATGTAATTTTTTTTTAAAAAAAGCACACACACGTTTTAATGTTTTCAAAAATATTTTTAGTTATAGCAGGACATGATGTATACAAATAATAATGATATATTATGAATCTGCCGATGGTGGATCATGTGTCCTCTGTGCTGTGCAATAAGAGGCGAGTGTATATATTTTTTGAATAATTGTTATTTTTAAGTGATTTTGCAAACTCACAACATATCAATCCTCATGCTATGAACAAAAGTACACATGTGGCTTGTTTTGATGATGGGAGTTGTGTGTGTGGGTGGCTGGTTTTGTGTGATAGAGTTGTGTGTATGTGCTGGGTGGCTGGTTTTGTGGATTAAAGTTGTGTGTGTGTGCTTGACGGCTGGTTTTGTGAATTGGAGTTGCTGAGCAGAGAATGGGTGTGTGTTTTGCAGGTATAAGATGCTGCTATGGTATTTTTTTTACTTTTCCAGTTTTTTTAAGACTCTCTCTTCCCTGTCCCTGTTTACCCTGGGCTGCCTATTCACTGGTGATGCAGTAAATGCAGCCTGGCCCCCTCTATGCAGGACCTCACCAAAAGCCAGGCAACTCAATGACAAATTTCTGATCACTGCAGTGCTGGTTACGGAAAGGTCCACTTTAAACAGCAGTAAGCAGACAAGTATTCTGCTGATACCCCCCTTTACCTGCCGTTTACTGTCATCTTCTCTCTCTCTGCACACACAAATCATATCCCCCTCCCCTCTCCTAGAGCTACTGCGGGGCAGGGGAGGAGCTATGAAGGGAGGAGAGTTTTTTTTTTATTGAATTCTATTTTATTCCTTATGCAAACGCCCTGCTCTGCTGCTCGTTGTTTGAGAGCACAGCTCAAAGCTGACACACAGTGACAGTGGCACCTCCTAGTACCCCCTAATGACACCCCAATAATCACTGGTACCTGGGGCGACTCGCCCCCCGCCACTCCATTAAGTACACCACTGCTCTGTGATATGCTCACACACAAGTTTGGCGAACTGCCAGCAAGTACGGTGCTGTTTGAAGGCAGTGAAAATCCCCATAGAGAAGTAATGGTTAATCTATTCAGAGAACACCAAACAGCAGAGAAATGTCAGTGAAATGCCCTGATGTTCGGTGGTTTCAATCAGCAGGTTTATTTAGGCGAACCCCCATAGGTTTCAATTTTAAAAATATTCCCGTTTTTATGCAATATCTAATAAACCATTTATTATTTTAATCTGCAGCAAAAAGTCTTTATTTATTGAATTTTTTTTAGTACCTTTTAATCATTTTTCTGATTTTTTTATTTTGGCAAAATTTTCCCCCTTTTTTTTAATAGCAGTTTTTCTTTTTTCTGTAACAGAACTTTTTATTATCAATCATAGGATCTTATATGTAAATTCCAGACATTTTCATTGAGTAGTTTTTTTGAAAACAGCAGGCCACGGGTTTGCGGTGGCGGCATTCAGCGGTCGACTCCCTGCACTTTGAGGACTCTGCGTTGAAATGTGAATTCACTGCAGGGTGGGGAAATTTTATTCCCCGAAGTGCAGGGAACAACAGAACACCAAATTGTTGGTGTAATTTTGGTGCTCTGTGAGTAACCCCTTTATTGGTGAGTTTGTTTTGTTTTGCTGCCCCCTGCAAAGTGCCAACCTAGGCCTTGCCTACCCAGGACATACTTGAAAATTAGTGAAATCTCAATGTATCCTTTCTGGTAAAATACTTTGCAAAAGTAAAAAAAATAAAAAACATTTTTTGTGTCACCCTAGGGGGTGGTACCACCCGGGGCGGGCCGCCCCCTAGGTACGCCCCTGGGAGGAACCCTAAAGTGAGGTAACACCCATACACGGCTTACATGCCCATATACTCCCATACACCCCCATATAACAACCCCCACTAAGGGGCTTAAGCCTTTAATGGCCAATCAAGAGAAAGAAGACCCCGCCTACATCTTTGTTTATCAGATGACATGATGACATGTATTTGGTTTGCTCTATGCCTGATGCAGGGCTAGATACGGACAGTTTGTGCTGCCGCCCGGGGGAAGATTGAGGGTGACACAGAATTTTGTCTCAGATGTTTTTGTTGTATTTTTTTCTGTATATGCGGACGTTTCACTTTCGCTTAGGAGTAAGGAGCGGCCACTAAATATCAGCCTGACAGCTATTCTGACATATCAGACCAGGAGGGGAGCGAGGAGACAACGTGGAGGATTCACTCGCCCGGGACAGCAGGGTAAGCCACGCTCTCCCCAGCTTGGACCGACACGAGCAAAAATAGCAATAGGTGGGCGCCAACACGATCCAGGAGAGAATCCATCCATCCGCACCTGTGCAAAGAAAGGAAGGAACGGGCGCTCCAGCTCCTAGGCAGCTTTATTGGAGCTACATGTAGAAACAACGTTTCAGCTCCTCCAACCTTTCTCAAGCTTGAAACATTGTATCTTAATGTCTTCCTGTAAATCGGCCGAGGAGATGAAGCTGGCGCGCCCAATCCTTCTGTTCTTTGCACAGATCCTGAAATCCAGACAGAGCCGGACAAAGCTTGGGTCATTTTACCTTCACCTGACTCACAGCTCTGTCCTACCGTCCCTTCCCTGTGACCAGGATAATGTTCTAATTCCTCTAGTCATTCACTGACAATGCCCCGTTTAGTGAATAATCCCTGGTGATGTGTCACCAGGTCCCAGTGACCACACAGCAGATCCCAAACTCGTGTCAGTGTGTTATACTGGGTGTAAAACCAGCGCAGTCACAGAGCAGGAGACATGAAGGAGAAGAGACACGTCCACAGAATTACACTGACATGGCAACACACGGAATCCGCCTGAACCGGCGGCGTGAGTCTGTCTGGAGGAATGCCGTCTGGTCACTTCACGGCAGAGAAAGAGAAGAAAAATGTTAAAAAGCTCAAGATTTAACCAAAATGTCAGCTTTTCACTGCATTTGTGACGTCGCTGGAATAATTAGTCAGTGTAACAGATCTCAGTACCCCCACAGGGTCACATCTGTCAATGACGCTTCCTTGCCGGACCCCATGTTCTCCCCAGCAGACTCTGATGCCTTCCTCCAGTCCTCAGACGAAGCTCAAAGACCAGGACACGTAGAGAGCCTGCCAACATCCCCTAGAAATAAGACGAGTCTGTAGATCTGAGGTCTTTCAGGGTCAGAATGGAAGTCTTTTAATTGGGGACAGGCACACATATTTATACGATCAAACGTGGGACATTTACATAAACAGAACCTGACCATAGAAAGGAATAAACCTTCGCTCAACATTCCTTGACAGACAGGACAATGGCAATTGTGCCGATAAACAAGATTACAGTCTAAAGACAGCAGATAATGGGGCAGGGTTTGCCTGAGAAAGAAGATTTACAAACTACACAAATATAAACAGATATTAAAAATTTCTGAGCGCAATCCTATCAGCAGATAACAAGATACACAAGGACAATACAATAGACATACAATAACTATAGCTCAGATTACACAAACATTCTGCACACAAGGGAGGCCAAGAAAATAATATAGAACATCAGGCCTGCACCCTACAAATATGCATTCAGGTCCCTGCACCCCAAGTCCAAGTGACTTACGTCATGGTTAGTTAAAGGGACATTGTATTAAAAATAGAAGTTTCCTTTTCTGCCCCTAATTAACAGACAGACCCTGCTGGCAGCCGCTACACAATTATTTTATCATTTTTATGGTAATTTTAGGTGATTTAACTCACCTCTTGCCCCTCGTCGCACGCTGCTCCTCCTCTTCAGCGCTATGAAACGTGTGCGAGTCCCGTAGCACACAGTTTGCGGTTCCTACGATACACAACTTGTATAGAAGCACAAACTGCGCAGAAAAGCTTCAGGGACGTCCATGTTCGAGAATCCCTGAGCTGAAGAGGAGGAGCAGCGCGCGGCGAGAGGGAAAAGGGGAGGAAAATCACCGGAAAATTAAGAAATATTAAAAGTCATTGCTGTGCAGAGGCTCAGGACCTGCCCCATTATTTAAAGTGTGTTATAATACAGGCGCCTTAAGAGCTATTTATGTTTTTAACTAATTATTATTATTATTATTATTATTCTTTATTTATAAAGCGCCAGCATATTCCGCAGCGCTGTAATTCTTTCGGCTCTTCAGGGAAAACGAAACCTGAGACGACACAAAGGATTATTTATTAAAATATGTTATGATTTATTTTCTGGCCGTGCCGGCTTTACTGCCGCGGCGGGTGAATGCGCCTCCGCTGCGCCCTGACCCCCTTCCTCTGCTTACAGGAGATCTTCTTCACCCACCTCTGAGCACAATGTTCTGCAACAGACGGAAAATTGTCGGGATTTTCTCGCGGGAAGCAGTTGAAGTTTATCAATGGCTGATCGATGAACTCGTGAAATTTAAGAATGTTAAGGACGTGCGTCCTGTGTATGTCTCCAGCCGACTGGAGGATTTACGACAACACACGACAAAATGTGACTTCGCCATCGTGTATCACTCGCAGACCAGAGGACGCATCAACGTCACCGATGTCACTGATTCTCTGTATGACAGCGAGCTGGAATATCTGTCCAGATCATTTGGTAAGAGCCGCAGCGGCGTTGCCGAAGCCCAGCATGAGACGGCGCATGATACGGTGCATGGGGATCCCTGTATACTATTCCTGTTCATTCACCTGTGTGCAAGCAGTTATCTTATACACTGACTGCTCCTTCTCTTCCTATTACAGCAATACTAAGTATAGGCAGGATGTATTAGATGGGCCCTCACCCAGCCTGGTACCGGGGGCTGCATTAAAGGGACACCCTCATCACATGCCGATGCCACCTGCAGGGGAGGACTGGCCCAATGTTCAGCAGCCCGGGCACAGCAACCACCACACCATAATGTGTGCACTGTATGCCAGTCTATGCCAGCGTTGTCTGCATGTTGCGGTGGTGTGTTTGCATGAAGAGTTGCGTTTGTGGATAGTTTTAAGGTTTGTGAATGCCGGGCTGTATGTGTTTGTAGTGTTAGTGTACAGAGGTCTGTGTATTGAGTTGTGTCTGCGCGCGCATGTGTGACACTGTGTAGGGTCAGTACTGGTGTGTGGGTGCAGGGATTTATTCTTGTGTCTTTGTGACTCTTGCTGGACGCACATGGTCATGTTCCCCCATCTCTAGGTGCACAGGTTGTGTGATATAGTCTTTGTGTGTGTGTATAGGTGTAGACACAGTGTTTCTCAACTCGTATCCTCAGGACCCACTATCAGGCCAGGTTTGCAGGATATCCGAAGCACAGCACAGGTGATCTAATTAGCTGCTCAGTGACTGCAGGATTCAGTCTGCATTTCCCCAGGGAGATCTGCAAAATCCGGCCTGTAGTGGGTCCCGAGGACTGGAGTTGAGAAACCCTCTGTAGAGTGTGTACATCAGGGATCTCAAATTGTAGGTCATCAACATTGGGGGTCAGAGATCGAGACCCCTGGTGTACGGTGTGTGTGTGCGCAAGTGTATTAATGTATTGTTCAATGTTTTTTTGGTTGGTCTGGTCCCTCCGCTCCCTTATCTCTCTCTTCACAGCCCCTCGCCCGTCTGTTATAGAGATTTCTGATATGTGTTTTGTTGGTACTTAATTAATTTTCAGTAAAACTTTTTATTTTACAACTTCAAAAAGCTCAGGGATTTTACTCCCAATCCGACTGCTGAGCTGGAAAAAGACACAAACACACACACACACACACACACACTATGTACACAAATGACTCCCAGATCTTCTGAATAGATAGGGACGTTGGATACTCAGTGTGATGGACCCCGGATACCCCGAGTGATGCCATTTTTTCTTCTTCAGTAACAGACCTTTTTATTATTTTCAGGCATTCTCATGCAGTAGGTTTTTTTTGCAAACACCTTTTTAAAGTTGCATTGTTTTTTTGTTTCTTTGTTCTTCAGCTTGTTGGCTTTTTCCAGCAGTTGATCGGCGCTCTGTTTGGCGGGTGTTTTTTTCGGATCGATTCGGCAGTTTTGCAGCAGATCGTCAGATGCATTCGACAGGTTTTCGGATGTGGTTGGCAGTTTTGCAGAGGGGCTTCAGATGCGTTTGGCGGTTTTGCAGTGGGTTTTCAGATGCTTTTGGCGGTTTTGCAGTGGTTTTTCAGATGCGTTCGGCAGCTTGTTCCCTGCACTTCGAGGACCCTGCGGTGAATGCTGAATTCACCACGGTGTCAGAGAATCAGACTACCTGAAGTGCGGGGAACGGGAGAGCATCGACATGTCAGTGACATTACAGTGTTCTTTGAATAACCCTGTATGTTTTGAATGTGTTTTGCAAAGTTGTCTAGAATTTAAATCAGACGTCAATAAGTTAAACATACACACCCCAACGCAAAGCCTGGACAACCTCAAGGACACGTGTATTAACTCCCCATTGGCTGGTTAAGTTTCATTTACTGGATTTTATCTCATTCCTGGGAATTCTATGATGTCATCCTTATTACATATTCAGAAGTGCCCTGTATGTGATTCCGCTGTATTATTATGCTGCTTTCTTTATCTCTATTGTCTATGATTTGATGAACGTTGCTACAGTGTAATGTTTTGTTTTATACTATACAACCATGTCAATAGAATAAACAACAGAGGGTCTGAATCCGCACCTCATGTCGCCTTCCCTGAACTCTGATCCCGCGTGTCATAAATCCAGCATAACAGATCCTGTGCCCACTTCTGAATCACGGCAGCACCTTTCCTGCTATAACCGGTGGATTCCAGGCCAGGTCTAGTAATTGCTTAAGCATTTTACCCTTATTTCTCTTCCACCATTACCTTTCTCTTAAGTTACCTTTACTTCCCTTCAACCCCCCAAACCATCCCCCCCACCCCCCCTCTCCCCATAAATAAAACACATGACAAAAGTATTGGCGGTTTGAAAAGGTCACGTCTTTTATTTATAATCAAGGCCAAAAATCATTGCCTTTGTGGCAGAATTATCAGCGATCCTCGCTTTCTTGGAATAGGTAACACCAGATAACACTGGTACCATATATCCAGCCAGATAACACTGGCAACCGCAATGAACCACCAGCATTGCCCAGAAATAGCGGCCGGCCCCACGTGGCTAAGCTAGCGCGACCACACGCTGCTCTCTTTATAGCAGATAGCAGGCCCGGGAGGATCTTCAAACCAGAAGGCACCTGTGTTTGGCCGCACAAACCACCACACAGACCCCCAGATCCTCCCCCTCTATCGCCTCTCCACGTGCCAGGGCCGCATATTTCACCGCCACCAAAAATGAGGACCCTCTTTTTCCGCCACCAATAAAAGACCGTGACCTTTTCACTTACCTTACACAAGGGTCTTTATCAGCCCTTTGATGTTGCCCCCGAAAAGGTTCTTCCTCGCCTTGGACAAATGGACGCCGTCATTCCAAAACAATTCCTCCTGCATTGTCGCTATGTTCTGATGCTCCAAAACCTTTCCTCCCATCTCCAGCATAATCTTTTTCGCTGCCTGGTTTAGCTTCTTTCTCCCGATGTATCCTGCACCCTGCAGTTCCTCCACACTAATATAGCAATTACGTTAGACCACACTATCTGAACATCCGGCCATTCCTTCCTGAACCACCTAAGTGTTTCCCGGACCCTATTCTGCAAATCTATCGTTGTCATAGCCCCTATGTCGTTACCCCCTAAATGCACTATCATTATATCTGGCTTCCCCCACCTTCTCCTAGATTCCTGTGCTACCCCTAAAAACTGCGCCCACCCCATACTCCTCCTTCCTATCCACCTAATGCCCGCTTTAGTGAGGCTGAACCCTACGTTCACTCCCATCGTTGTGCCCACAGCGTGAACAGCCGCCCAGTGCACATAAGAGTGTCCCAGGATCCATACTCTCTTCACCCGCTCTGAAAGAAAAAACCCAAAAAACAGAATATTAACGCTCAAACACATACCAACTTTTTATCGCGACTGTAAATTGAATCAGGGTTATATACCTACCCCCGCTTATTCACAACCCTCTCCTCTCTAACTTAGTAAATTATGAAATACCAGTTAGCCTGCTAAGACCGGTGCCCTTTAAACAAATTCCCTTCCCCCATCGCTGTTTAATCCTAACTGCTCGCGCTCTGCCAGAGAAATGAAGGTTTATTAATTTTATTTTTTATTTTTTACCCAAAAACAGAATATCCCCTATGTCGTTACCCCCGAAATGCCCTATCATTATATCTGGCTTCCCCCACCTTCTCCTAGATTGAATATAGAATATTTGATACAGTCCTAACCTCAACATCTGAGGGTTGGGACTTAGGGGTTATTATTGCAGAGGATCTAAGGGTAAGTAGTCAATGTAATAGAGCAGCAGGAAATGCTGGCAGAATGCTTGGTTGTGTAGGGAGTGGTATTAGCAGTAGGAAAAGGGAAGAGCTCATGCCACTGTACAGAGCACTGGTGAGACCTCACTTGGAGTACTGTGAGCAGTACTGGAGACCATATCTCCAGAAGGATATAGACATCTTAGAGAGAGTTCAGAGCAGGGCTACTAAAATGGTGTACGGCTTGAAGGAGAAAAGTTACCAGGAAAGGCTTAATGATCTTAACATGTATAGCTTGGAAAAAAAACGAGATTGATGAGATATATAGAAACATTTAAATACGTAAAGGGAATCCACAAGGTAGAGGAAGGGAGTATATTTAAAAGGAAACAAAGTAGCAAAACAAGAGGACATACTTTTAAACCTTTGCCCCTTTAATCTAAAACTAACATCAGGAAACATTATTTCACTGAGAGGGTGGTGGATACATGGAACAGCCTTCCAGCAGAAGTGGTTGAGGCTAAAACAGTGATTGAATTAAACAGGCATGGGATAGGCATAAGGCTATCCTAAACAAAAGATAAATCCAGGTAAAGTATCCATGTAATTGGGCAGACTAGATGGGCCGAAAGGTTCTTATCTGCCGACATTTTCTATGTTTCTTTCCATCCCAGCAATGTTACAGCCTTTTCCACAGCCGCTTTGAATTGCAACCTGGACAAAATTGGTTCCATCCTCATGCCTCAAAAAACATATGGCCGTTTGCAGGAGCCGCCTCCAAATAACCTCTTACATAACACCGGCATACCTCCTTAACCTCTGTATTACGCTCCAGTCTTTGTGTAATATACCCTCCCCCCTCTAAGTAATGGATTCCTTTTTTTTCACATGCTTCTGTCAGCCCCTCGCCCCCCCAGCAACCAAGGTCGCCCAGCTCACGGTTATCTGATGCATTGTTCCTAGCTGGATGTGATTACATTGTCTCTGCACCTTTCCTCTCTGTGTGTGTCCCTTGTACAATGTAAATCAATGCAGTCTCCATTTTGAGTTGAAAAAAAACAAAAAAAAACAAACAAGGATCTTATGTACCTTATTGCCCGCATTCTGGACCATAAGCAGTACTTCTGTGGAATACTGACTTCAAGGGGAGCAGTCTGCCCGTGGACAGGAACCCCTACGTTACAGCCACGTTCCTCAAATGCCCTCTGGGTTAAGCTAAATGGGGACTTCTCTAAAGGACCAGCCATTCTACCTAACAGCACCTCCTTCCCCCACTTTTCTCTCAATATTTCTGGCAGTTCATATGCTGATTTCAACTGCTTTACTTTCCAACCCCGCTTCGCTTCACCCCTAATCAGTATCTTGAAGCCTTCCATAAAAAAACGTTACTCCATTCTCCTTATCCTCCATCTTAAGGCTCGCCAGCCCTGGAATCCTTTACCAAGTCTTTAACCCACGTCTTTAACCCACGTCTACCAATGAAACGGTTTCTTGCTTAGTATATTAATCTATAGGCCCGAAGATAAGTCAACCTACCCAAAATAGTGAAACAGCATTTGCTAACATACAAAATCACTGATTAGTTGATAAGCCTCTTCAGAAATTATAACAGACACATTTAGATGTGTATTTGGTTAGTAATTGTTATATATTCATAAATCTGGCAGAAACCATCTGGATTAATTTAGTTGCGCAAATGTAAATTTAAACAGATTATACAGTTACTGCTGCCGCACTTCCTCATTGACAGCAGACCATGTGACTTTTTGAGGTTTAAGATGGCTGCCAGCCATGCGGTCACTGATTACCTATGTTTATAAGATCATACAGACTATACAAATAATAAGGTTTGATCAAGTATTATAAAGTGAAGCAAATATCAACGAGCATATTCTAGCTAAAATGCAAATCACTATAACGGGTAAATTAGTGCGTATTTAACCAAATAGATTACACACACACACATACAGTATAATGTCAAAATAGTGACAAATTCACAGAATTAATACACTTAATACTTATCCACTCCCAGGCTTTCTTATGATGATGGTCCGAGTGGGAAAGATGAGGGAGTTGCTGCTCATGTTTCCTCCATTTCGGACATAAGTCTATCCTTTCCCTCAATAAAGACAAAGTTAGCATTCTGAATTAATTATTTACTCACTGTAGCAAGTGCGCAAAAAAGATTATACCTTACTGCTGTGTCACTTCAAAAATTGCCTCAATTAGTATAGTGAACTTAAATACAGTATACAAATGAGTTTATTCATCAACTTATTGCTTAGCTCTTGGAGTTACTTTATTTATTTCACAATACACCAGGTGAGACAACCCCCTCCCTTCCAGAATACATTACAGATAACAACAGGCTCCAGCCACTGGACAATAGAAAAGTTCCAGCCACTGGACAATAGAAAAGCTAACATTGGGATTGTTTACCCTTGCTTCTCTAAACAGTGTGCTTAGGGAAACCCAGGATGTTAGAGTGCAAGCTCTTGAGCAAGGGGCCTCTCCTACTGTTTAATGAGTGTAAAATATAACAATTTATAACTGTAACATACAGATACACACTTTGACAACAGCATAGCACATCACACAACACTCTACACTATATACAGAGACAATAAACTGTAAAGCAAAATACTTGCAAATAAACATTGGGGCGGCCGTTTTATCACAGGTTGCTTTGTATGCTTCTGGCCTGTTCAGTACAAAAATGACTGCAGCTCATTAAAATGTATCGATTTTGGAGTGCTTTTTGGTGCTAAAACACCCACTATTCATGTGCGTGATTCTTAAAATTGACCGTCAGTCATTTACTAGAGTGAGCACTTTAACTATAAGGCACAGCAATCCTCAGACAGACACAGGCAAAATGACTGATCCCAAATGCCCCTAATAACATACAAAACAACAAATCACTGCATTCTGGCCGAGTTATACCAGAACAATTAACCTATTCATAATTACTATCACGCAGATACTACACAAAATTAACAAGGGAATACAGTATTGCAAAGTGTAACGAATATCAAAAGCATCTACTAAATAAAACCTACAAATCAATACAATGGAAAAACCTGCCCCTATTTATCCAAGTAATAATAGAACTAGGATATATATATATTTAGCAGACTATAATAATAGGGAATATATAACAGATTGATACAGCCAGTAATACTTATCCAGTCGTTGGTTTTCATATGCTGATGGTGATGGTAAAATGGAGTTGGCTGTCCAAAAAGACAAAGGTTAGACTAATTTTTTTCTGTCCTTTGCTTACCCTTTTCTATTACCCCTGGCCCCCCCTTTCTGTTATCTGCTCCGAGACCCAATTCCAGCGATACCCTGAAACAAAAGGGGAACCATTGTAACTCCTCCCAACTTTCAACTCTTTTCTTTAAACAGGGAAATTGCTTAAGCTTTTTTCGTTCCCATCCAGTCTCTCATCAGTACTTCTCTGTCTCCTGCAGACAGTCACAGGTGCCTCCCATAACAAGCCCTGTGAATCCCTACATACGGGTTTAGCTCCCAGAAGGCATTGCTTCAGCATTGTCAGCACTTGTGTATTTTCCTGAAGCCTGCTTCCTGTCTAGAATCCTGCTGTGATCCCCAAGCCTTTGCCAGCTTTCCTTCACAGCCTCCATCCTTTGTCGCATTCCCGCCAGCCTTTGCCACATTTCCTTCAAGCTTCCAACCTTTGCCTCGTTTCCTCCAAGCCTCCAACCTTTGCCTCGTTCCCTCCAAGCCTCCAGCCTTTGCCTCGTTCCCTCCAAGCCTCCAGCCTTTTGCACGTTCCCTCCAAGCCTCCAACCTTTGCCTCATTCCCTCCAAGCCTCCAACCTTTTACCACGTTCCCTCCAGCCTTTGCTGAGTTTCTTCCAAGCCTCCAACCTTTGCTATATTCCCTCCAAGCCTCTGGCCTTTGCCGTGTTCCCTCCAGCCTTTGCAGCGTTCCCTCCAAGCCTCCAACCTTTGCTATATTCCCTCCAAGCCTCTGGCCTTTGCCGTGTTCCCTCCAGCCTTTGAAGCGTTTCCTCCAAGCCTCCAACCTTTGCCTCTTTCCCTCCAAACCTCCAACATTTGCCGCGTTTCCTTCAAGCCTACAACCTTTGCCGCATTTCCTTCAATCCTCCAGCCTTTGCCGTGTTCCCTCCAGCCTTTGCCACGTTTCCTCCAATCTTTGCCTCTTTCCCTCCAAGCCTCTAGCCTCTACCACGTTCCCTCCAAGCCACCAACCTTTGCTGCATCCCCTCCAAACCTCCAGCCTTTGCTGCGCTCCTTCCAAGCCTCCAACCTTTGCTGCATTCCCTCCAAGCCTCTAACCTTTTCTGTGTTCCCTCCAACTTTTGCCGCGTTCCCTCCAAGCCTCCAACCTTTGCTGCAGTCCCTCAAAGCCTCCAGTCTTTGCCGTGTTTCCTCCAAGCCTCTAACCTTTTCTGTGTTCCCTCCAAGCCTCCAACTTTTGCCGCATTCCCTCCAAGCCTCCAACCTTTGCTGCATTCCCTCCAAGCCTCCAGCCTTTGCCGTGTTTCCTCCAAGCCTCTAACCTTTTCTGTGTTCCCTCCAAGCCTCCAGTCTTTGCCGCATTCCCTCCAAGCCTCCAACATTTGCTGCGTTCCCTCCAAGCCTCCAACATTTCCTGCGTTCCCTCCAAGCCTACAACCTTTGCCACGTTCCCTCCAAGCCTCCAGCCTTTGCCGCTTTCACTTCAAGCCTCTAACCTTTGCTGCGTTCCCACCAAGCCACCAGCCTTTGTCTGTGTTCCTTCCAAGCCTCTAGCCCTGCCCTCAGCTTTCTGTGTTCCTGCCTGTACCCTGCCAGCCCTTTTCCTGTCCTGTCTACCTGTTTGCTATCTCATGCCTTCTGTGGGTCCCTTAGTGTTTTGCCCTCTGTGTTTCTGTATCTTGTTTTACCCTGCCTCTGTCTTTACTTCCTGCTTTGTTCTCAGTCAGCCCTTTTCCTGTCTTGTTCCTCTCCTCCGCTCAGTACCCATGTTACCGTTAATCCACCTTGCCATCCTGATATTACTGATATTGTCCAATAAACCCCACTTGGAATCCATTAAAGGGTCTTTGCTGCTGTGTTGCTACATACTGGGCTCATACCCTCCTCCCATAAACCGTGTGGTGACACCGCGGTATTGTGAAACAGGTGTGAGACAGTGACTAGACGTCAAGGGTTCAACAAAGCCCATAATATATATATATGGAAAGAGTGGCCACTCTATAAGGTAAGTCAGCAGATACTCTCCAACGAGTTTTAATTTATTTTCACAGGAAAAGCAAATGTCCTTGTGGTGATTGATGACCTGGATGACAGCAGCGACACAATGAAGAGACAGATTCTAGAAAATCAGCAGAGCATTAAACAATACGCCCATAACCTATTCCTCTTCACACGGGACGAGAGATTCTCTGAAGCTGAATCAAAGTGCGGAAAACTGAATCATATACAAAAGATAATTCAAGGTAATATCTGTTTATTACACAATATCAGCCCGTCTGAAGAGCTTCCCCTTTCACAAATGGTTCCAGGATTAGGACAGGCAGGAAGTGATGCGATGATATAAAATTTATATTATTAACCAATCCAAACCATCCAAAAGGCCTAATAAGTCGACCTCTATCACTCGAGTGTTTGTTAACCAACACATTACATATAAGTCTTAATAGGTTTCATAAAAAAGCAACATTAAATGCAACTAACTGCAACATTCAGGAAATCGGACATATTGGGAAGCACTGGCAGAATCTCAACCAAGAAAATAAAATGCAGTATAACGGGCTGTAACAGATCTCAGTACCCTGACCGGGTCACATCTGTCAATGCTGCTTCCCTTCAGGACTGGATTTATAACTAGGCAGAATAGGCATGTGCCTAAAGGCGCCTGCCACAAAGGGTGCTTTGCTCTGTATATAAAAACAAATACTATCATTCACCCCTGTATCTCTGGAGCCCTAAGGGCTAGAGGGACATGTGAGGTATCATTGGTTTGGTCAGATTGTGGTCTTTCCAGTGATATCAAACATAACCAAAAACCAGGTTAGATTTATGTAAAAGTAGAATAAATAATATATAATTTTTCTCTTTTTTTCTATCACAACTCTATTATTCAGTTTATAATTATAAAGTGCACAGTGATGCTGCGCTAACTCACGTTCTCATTTACCACATTGCCAGCAAGTGTGGAGCTGATGATACAACACATTGTTCAATCGACAACCTAGACCGTGTAGTATATGAGGACACTCAGGTATCTCTGTGAGTGCCGATGGATGAGTCAGTATATGAGGACACTCAGCTAACTCTGAGTGCTGAGGGATGAGTCAGTATATGACACTCAGGTAACTCTGTGTGCTGACTGCTGAGGGATGTGTCGGTATATGAGGACACTCAAGTAACACTGAGTGCTGAGGGATGTGTCGGTATATGAGGACACTCAGGTAACTCTGTGAGTGCTGAGGGATGTGTCAGTGTATGAGGACACTTAGGTAACTCTGTGAGTGCTGAGGGATGTGTCGGTATATGAGGACACTCACGTAACACTGTGAGTGCTGAGGGATGTGTCAGTATATGAGGACACTCACGTAACACTGTGAGTGCTGAGGGATGTGTCGGTATATGAGGACACTCACGTAACACTGAGTGCTGAGGGATGTGTCGGAATATGAGGACACTCACGTAACACTGTGAGTGCTGAGGGATGTGTCAGTATATGAGGACACTCACGTAACACTGTGAGTGCTGAGGGATGTGTCGGTATATGAGGACACTCAGGTAACTCTGAGTGCTGAGGGATGTGTCAGTGTATGAGGACACTCACGTAACACTGTGAGTGCTGAGGGATGTGTCAGTATATGAGTTACATGAGTGTCCTCATATACCGACACATCAGAGTTACCTGAGTGTCCTGACACATCCCTCAGCCCTCAGAGTTACCTGAGTGTCCTCATACACTGACACATCCCTCAGCACACAGAGTTACCTGAGTTTCCTCATATACTGACTGTCACGTCTTGGCCTTGCCCCCTGCTGGTGGTAGCAGGGATTCCTGTTTATTTTTGTTTTCAGCCTGCAGGCCATCTGTTGGGCTTATTGGCCTGCGGTCACATGACCTGTTCTGCCTAATAGTACGACCAGGACTCCTCTTGATCCTTGGACCAGGATAGTCTTTCTTGCCTAGTCCCTGTATGCTGGTTTACTTTGATTTGCTGTGTATGACCTCTGGCTCATGTATTTAGGATCCCTCTCTTGTCTGACCCCTCTAGTTTTGATATTCCGTGTATGACCTTTGGCTCTTGTATTTGGATCTCTCTTCTGTCTGTCCCTGTACTGTACCGTGCTTAGGAATCTGTATGTCTGCATTCATCGTATGTTTGGTTTTATGTTT